>OY748291.1:21180406-21469964 GCA_963556515.1 Nudaria mundana | reverse complement strand
TTCCGTAGTACCACCGCCGAATGCCGTCAGGGCCACTGGCTTTCCGCGAATCGAGTGATCGCAGCACTGCCCGTACATCGCATTGCCTGAGTACAATGTCAGGCATAGTGTGGCCACAGTTGGCGATGGCGGGGGGCTGCAGGCCACGGTCGTCAACCCGGGAATTAGCCGCAAAGAGGTCTGCGAGCATATCCGCTTTCTCTTGGGCTTTGTGAGCCAGTGTTCCATCTGGGTAACGCAGCGGTGGCAGCGAGGACTGATAAAAGTTATATTGCACGGCTTTGGCCAGTTGCCAGTATCCACGGCTGCCCGTGGGATGGGATGTGAGCTCCTGACCAAGCCGCGCGACGCGCTGGGTATCCGCTCTCTTAAAGGCCCTCTTCCTGGATTTTGTGGCCCGGTTGTACGCTGCTTTGAGTGGCCCACGTTTGGGTCGCGCACAGCCCGGGCCCTGATCCAGGCGCGATATGCCGACTGTTTTTGTCGAACAGCTTTGGCACAATCTCGCCCGAACCAGGGACGGGCTCTGCGGATACTGGCGACATCAGTGAAAGGGATGTAATATTCCATCCCTAAACTGACCTCGCCAGCAATCGCAGAAGCGCTATCCGAAGGCCGCTATACAAAGCAGCGCTGGCTCCAGGGGACGGACGCATAATAATCGCGTAGACCGTCCCAATCCGCTGACGAGTAATGCCATAGTCGTCGTGACGTTTGTACAGCACGTGCAGGTGACACCTTCATGCCAGCGTGAACAACACAGTGGTCGGAACTACCCAATGGGGCTCCTACCGAAACACTGTACTGGGCTGGGCGACTCGTCAGCAGTAAATCCAGCAGAGCGGGCGCGTGATCTGACCTGTCTGGTATCCGGGTGATCCCGCATACAATCTGGGTCAGACTGTGGGAGAGAGCGAACGCATGGGCGGCCCTACCCGCATGATCAGTCCTGAGGGACCCCAGCCATTCAATTTGATGGCCATTGAAGTCCCCCAGAAATACTAGGTCAGCGTTCGGGAACCGCACCTGCGCTTCATCAGCCGTCTCGCTGAGGTACTGGAAGAGCTTTGTTGTCTCAGAATCACCTGTGTGGGAACGGTAGACGCACACGTAGATCTGGCTCATAGAGCCATGGTCTACGTGCAGCCAAAAGACGGAGTTGGAGGGGTTCTCTAGGCAGCGCAACCGGCGGCAGCAAACATCCGCCCTAACGAACACGCACACCCCGGCTTTGTCTCGAAATTGTTCCTCGATGACATAGCCGGGTAACACAGGTAAGACGTGTCGTCAGGGCGGCGTATTTGTGTCTCCGTGAGGAACATCACAGCGGGCCGTGCCGTCTCAAGGTGATGGTGGACGGCATCGAGGTTCGCATGGAGTCCACGGATGTTAGTGAACTCCACCTCGAAAAGTGTGAAGTTGTGCGGTTTCCTAGGGCCGCTGTGAAACGTTTACTTTTTTTTTTTTGTTGCACTGCAATTGTAGATTTTGAGGAAGAAGAAGCGGGAAGACAGGGCGACATTTGGTGCAGCAGTAAGTGACAAAGCGCAGGGGCTAGCTTTGTCTAGAACCGTGTGGTTAGGTCGGAGCCGACTCGCCGGACGGAAGGGCTACCAAACCCCCCTGATGCAAGGCCGCCGCTACCCCACACCGGTTACCACCCGGAGCGGCGAGCCCACATCAGGATTATGCGCAACATGTGGGGCAGCCTCCTGGGGTGGTTGGTCCCAGGCGGGCCCCATGACTGTGTTGCGGGTGGCATTGCTAAGGGTCTCCCTGGCCGGCGAATCGACCCACACCACCCACACTGGATTCCGTTTCGCCCCCACTGGTCCTATGCCTGCTGCACCATACATCGCCCCGGGCCCGGCTGTGCAGCTGCTGAACCCCTAACGCAACCCAGCCTGGGCTGCGTTACTTGGGGGGCTTTAGCACAGCTGCATGGTGGTACTCCCCCGGACCAGCACTGTTGTACCACCTGGTACCCATGTAGGGGCCGAAGCCACTCCAAAGGTACCGTAAATTAACGAGCCTCGTCCGTTGATCAGCAGGTGCGCCACTAGCAGGTGAGGTCGCTGGGGCCCTAAAGATGTTGGTAGAGCCCCTTTGCACCCAAAAAACTTTTTTAGTGATATAAATAACGTCCTTTTTAAAATGCTTTGAACAAACAACAGTAGAATTATTAGGTTTAAACATTTCATCTTCTCTTTCACGTGCTATAATACGCCTCCATTTTTCTTGTCTTATTGCATTATGGGGAAAACTTAAAACAAAATAAGATATATTCAAAAAATATATCAAACAGTAATCAAAAATTTAAAATAAATAAATTATGACTCCATCTTTCTGTATGAGACTTGTTCTAACATTGCGGTGTGAAGTTGCGCGCTTGTTAGGTGTGAAGTTGTTCAACTTCACCGAACAAGCGCGTAGTTTGCATAGTTAAAAATAACCATAATATTCTTAAGCAGTGCATTATTGCACATGAAAGATTGCGCTGGAGACCATGGCTTGAAGCATGGTCTCCAGCGCCGGGACCTCGTAGTGGGTCTGGGCGTGGATACCCTCTCGCTGGAGACCATGCTTCAAGCCATGGTCTCCAGCGGGAGTAGGTGGAACGCGGCCGTGTCCTTCTGCGAGCAAGTCATGCTCGCGAAGGAGGCGGCCGGGAGGGAGAGGGAGCGTACCCTCCCCGCCGAGTTCCGTAGTCGGCGGCCAGGCCGCCCCAGACTACGCGACTACGCCCAAGACTATCGACCTCCATGATCGGGGCCTGAGGACGGCGGGATCGCCACCCGCCGTCCTTACAGAAGCAGGCTAGAAGGGTTGCGTGCTGCGGGGCCTTTGCTCCATAGCACGCAACCAGATTCACTCACTGACGCGGGATAAAACCCTACCCCAATGACGCGGGATTCTCGTCCCGACCCAACACCAGCAGAGACCACAGGGGTGGTCAAAGTCCGCCGGGCGCCACTGGACATACCCTCTGCTAGTAATCAGAGACGCCCGGCAACGGACGTTAGAGCGGCCGCGGCCTTGGGCCGCGGAATTAAAAAAAAAAAAAAAAAAAAAAAACATGAAAAGCAATTAACAATGTGAACTGATTTTTACTTGTCGAAAGTATGACACTCCATCCTCTTTTATCACTCTAAAAGAGTAGTTTTTTGCAATTTTTAAGCGAACACTTTGTCATCGTGAAACGTCTTACTACCAGCGCGGTCGCAATGCGACTGATGCGCTCAAGTTGCACACTTTTCACTTTTTTCGATAGTGGACCGAGTTGAAGTGGTGCCGTTTTGAAAGCACTGATCGGTAATAAAAATACCTAGTTTTTGATCTAAGATCTGTGCGATGTATTTGTCGGTGAAGAACCCATATACGATCTACTGCTGGCAACATCGACGAGTTTAGTGTGGCGGTGGGCTTGTCTGATGCCAGGCTCGGAGCTAAGCCCGTATCTCTTCCTGTTTAAAACGTCAGGTTTAAAAGGACAGTGTTTAAAAAACAGAAAGAGACCCCCAGGAGTATACTGTTAGCCGATGATATTATTCTCGTCTGTAAAGACGGACCTGAGGTGTTGAGTAGATTCGAGAAATGGCAGAGTAAACTGACGAACAAAAACTGCGTACGTGTTCTCTGATTTCGGCGGTCTCTCCAGTTTTACACCCATAGCGCTAGACGGTGCACCAGTACCTATACCTATCTGCTCCAGTTTCAAGTACCTCGGCTCTCTTATCCAGGGCGACTCAAAGCCACTATATGCGACCTTCTATTGCCTCGAAACTTTAGGGGAAAATTAAGACAGTGGCCAGGCTTGCCGTCCTGTATGAACTGTCATGTTTGGCCTTAAAAAGGACGGATGAAAGACATGTAGCGAAAATGCAAATGTTAATATGGATGTGTGGTGTAACAAGAATGGACAGAGTAACGAACGAGTATATTAGAGGAAGTTTGAAAGTTGCGCCAATTACAGACATGTTATACTCGTAAGAAGAGAGAGAAAAGTAACGTTACATGCAGCAAATTATGAATGTAGAGGACTAAGTTAAGATAGACCCAAGAAAAGATGGAATGCGTGAAAGAGGATATGACACAGATTGGAGTTACTGAGGAGATGACGTCCGATAGGAATTTGACATGTTGTGCCGACGCCAAATAATTGGGATAAGGGCAAGCTAGAAGATGAATACATAATCATTCATATTTACGATATGGTCATTCATTTACGGCCGCCCCAATTACACCCTGCCAGTGGAACGTGAAAGTGGTTGTCCCTATTTTTTTTTTTAAAGTTCCGCGGCCCAGGGCCGCGGCCGCTCTAACGTCCGTTGCCGGGCGTCTCTGGTTACAAGCAGAACGTATTTCCAGTGGCGCCCGGCGGACTTTGACCACCTCTGTGGTCTCTGCGGGGGTTGGGTCGGGATGAGAATCCCGTGTCGTTGGGGTAGGGTTTTATCCCGCGTCAGTGAGTGAATCTGGTTGCGTGCTATGGGGCAAAGGCCCCGCAGCACGCAACCCTTCTAGCCTGCTTCTGTAAGGACGACGGGTGGCGATCCCGCCGTCCTCAGGCCCCGATCATGGAGGTCGATGGTCTTGGGCGTAGATGAGTCTGCGGCGCCCTCGCCGCTGACTCATCTACGGAACTCGGCCGCCTCCTTCGCGAGCACGACTTGCTCGCAGAAACGGCCGCGTTCCACCTACTCCCGCTGGAGACCATGGCTTGAAGCAGGGTCTCCAGCGAGAGGGTATCCACGCCCAGACCCACTACGAGGTCCCGGCGCTGACTCGCCCACGCTGAGCACTCCACCAACGCGTGGAGTGCGGTGTCGTCGTCGGAAACCTCGCAGTGTTGACACCAGGGTGTGACCTCACGACGGATGCGAAACAGATAGCTACCGAAGCATCCATCCCCGGTAACGAATGCGTCGCACGATACGTGAGGTCACCATGCTGCCTCTGCAGCCAATCGTCCATGATCGGTCTCACCGCCGCGACGATGGTGGTACCCCACTTGGGTTGCTCAAGTCGCACCCTCCATGACTCCATGAGATCCTGGCGGAGTTAGGACCGCTGATCCTCGATTTCTCGAGACGCAGACCTGTGGTCCCGCTCCAGCGCCTCCTTGCGCCATTGGAACAATGACGCAAGGGCTCTCGCTTCCAGGTCCCATGGAGGGGTCCCGGCTAGGAGACATGCAGCCTCTCCGGAGATCGTGCGGTACCCCCGTATGGTTTTGACGGCCAAGGTTCGAAGTAGTCTGTTTAACAGAGTCATGTTCCCCTTGACCGCCAACCTATCCGCCCATACGGGAGACCCGTATAGGGCCATACTCCGCACGATCCCCAGGTACAGTCTCCTGCAGGAAGCGTTGGGTCCTTTTAGGTTGGGCATCAGTCGCGAAAGCGCGACCGATGCCTGTGTCACCTTGGGGACCAAACTTCGGAAATGTGGACCGAAGTCCCATCGGCTTTCAAGTACGATCCCTAGATACTTCATCGAGGGCTTGATGCCGATGCTAACGCCTCCTACATTTATGCTGGAACCTTCAGGTGGACCGTTCCGAGGTCTGTGAAAACACAGAACCTCGGACTTGTGCCAGGCCACCTCCAGTCCCAGCCGCCGTATTCGACCCACGGCTTGAGCAACACCCGTGGTTGTCCCTGACGTAGAACAAACCATCGTGCTTATCACACAAAATTTAGTACTAGGTGAGATTCGAACACTAATCACTGGCCCACACAGGTTGTAGGTTGTATATCCTACTAATATTATAAACGCGAAAGTTTGTGAGTATGTATGGATGGATGTTTGTTACTCTTTCACGTAAAAACTACTGAATGGATTTTAATGAAACTTTACAATAATATAGCTTATACATCAGAATAACACATAGGCTACAATTTATAAAGATATTGTGTGAACTGTTCAAAATATGACGATAAGTGTCAAATAAGTAGGAAGCGACGATGACAAACCGAGTGCGCGATACTACGGTCCAGCGGCACGGCGCGCGGTGGCGGGCGAACGGGGCGGGGGCGGGGCGAGTGAGGTCGCTCATCGCTGAGTACGCGACCCGAACGCGGGCAGATGCGTGAGGGCAGATGCCGTTGATAGTTGTGTCCGTTTTGCGAATTTTCAAGGCACTAGCGATTTGTTACAAAGGCATTGTAAAAGCAATATAGGCCCAAGGTTAGGGATTGGCAGGTTTTTTTTTGGTTAGGAGTCACACATACAAGAAAATTCTTCATTTTTATTTTTATTTCTATAGGTAGATACCTAAGTATTATAGATAGGTTACATAATACCTCTTTCATATTTTTGATCTTTTATGTTTATCTTTAAGCGACGCGGACGAAGTCGCGGGCGACCACTAGTGTATAATAAAAGTAAAGTTTAAAAAATAGAATGAATCTTAACACAGAGTAAAACAAATAAGATTGCCGCTCAGGTTGTATGCAGTTTTCACCAATGGATAAGAGTGGTTTTTGAGGAATGTTTTAGTTACCATAACCTGTCAAGCGGGCTAAGCCACAGGCGTCCGCTAGTAGCATAATAAATTGCAGTTAGCATTGCATAATTTAGATTTCAAAATGATATAAGATCAAGCCAAAACATTAAAAAAAAATAACGATCCCTTTCAAAACAGATTATAATGTGAAATATACCATGATATGCACTAGATAGAATAGTATCATAAAACATAACTTACAAGAAATGCTTGTCTCTCTCGAGCGGCGTGTCGCACTCCCGGCAGATCATCCCCGCGGGCAACACTAGGGTCAAGTTCTCGAACGTGTCGCTGATACTGTGACATGTCGTGTCCTTTACTGGGGGTCGGGCCTTGTTCTGCAGATGTAACATTAACATGTAAGTATTGGAGGTGAATTACACATCCAATATTTGTCGGGCTCAAGTAATATGGGGCAAGCATATTGCCGTTACGAGGCACAACAGAAAGTCCATAAATACTCTGTAAATTGAAACCAAAAATCTAACAGATGAATCACTTTAGTACGAGCAAATATAGGTTGTTAAAAATACAATTTATTATGAGACAATGTACTAATACAATGTGCTACAACTTACCCTCGGTTTAGTAATCAAATGTTCCTCAGAACAGAGTGGCGTGGCGTCCTCCAACGTGTTGTGATCACGAACTTGATGCTCTTTCAGTTGACCTGGAATAAAAAAACAAGTAATTATAATGTTAAAACAAACTTTATTGCCAACAATCGAAAGTATAATAAAATATAGAACTTTGTCGATATGTCTATAGTTATTTATTTACAAACGAGCATCTGATGAATCTTATCAAGCCTAGTTTTATTCCGACTTGATTCACCGTAGAAGATAACTTCGATCAGACTGATCCGAGATGACCTGACTGGAACGCTCTGCTCACACTACGAGGAGCTCCCACCGTTGTATGTACTTACCAAGATGTACAAACTTGAGCACACATCTGTAGCAGCGCACTTCGAGCTCCTTGTTCTGATGTAGCCGCAGGTGCTCCACGTACAACAACACGTTGGCCGTCAGCTCGTGCCCGTCCGCATACACTTGAATAACCTGCGAGTACGTACCAATAACAATCTATTTACAGACTAATACACAGTGGCAGAACAAGCGTGTGTGTATGATCTTTACATAGTCACTTCCGAAGTATGTTCGCTTATGGCTATTACATTGGTCGATAACTCGGTCGTTACCTTGAATCCGAGGTACGACTAATGAAATTCGCCCACAACTTAGTCAATAGCCCGGGGAACCGTCCGCATATGGGGTAGCGACTGATGAAAATGAGGCTACTTCTTTTAAGAGGCTACTTGTTTCTTCTTTAGTGAGGACACTAAAGAAAAAGAGTCTTACTTAAAAGATAGAGAGACTTACTTTATAATATAATTTAGGAGGAAATATTATTATTAGGCTTGTTCATGACAGACCGTTCATCAACGCTTAAATATTGCTGATTGTCTCCAGCGCTTTGCAATAAAGCAATAGATTTAATGATACAAGAGAAAGGTATATATAGTCTGAGGGTTACCTTGAGACAGTAAGGACAGAACACACTGTCTGAGTGGGAATGCGAGGTTCTGTAGTGGTCGGAGACCGCGCGGTGCGACGACACGCGATAGTCGCACGCGTCGCACGCGTACGGCAACTCTAGCGGGGAGTGCGTTTTCTGCATGTGGGACGCGAGGGTCAGGACGGCTGCGAAACGGACCTGCCACATAACAAATACATATAATGAATACCAATTAGTTATTGAAATCCAGCGGTATGTGTCTCAACGTGGTGAAGATCGCTTTAGGGCCAAGGATGCGTCCTTAACGAGTCACGGGTGGCGAAGCCTTTTTTTAAACTTGTTCTCACTGAGTTCTCCGGAAATTACAATAAAACACGTCAAACGGTGACACAAAAACCGACTTTAAGTTACCGGAAACTCACCTCACAAATAAGACAAGCGTAAGTGAACAAATCCCGCGACTTAGTATCGGCCGGGTGGTTATGCTTGAGATGTGTGGTTAACTCATCCTCGGTGTTGAACCGCGACAGACAGTAATGGCACTGCGGCGTCTCTGACCCGTCAGTACTGGGTATCGCGTGTTGGAACAGGTGCGTCATTAGTTTGTAGTTGTCGTTGAACTCTATGTGGCACACTGGACACTGGAACAAATATTAATTGTGTCTAAAGTTAAATATTTAGATAGAAATTATAAAGCATAAAAACTGAAAGGTCATCGGCTGGACTCGAACCCACTTCTTTTCCTAACAAGGGGAATACTCTGACCGCTGAGTTACAATGGCCATACTGACATCACCCAAGTATGTAGAGCTAGTACAAATAATTATCGCACAGATTTTACATACATACATGTATCACTCCTATATCCCGAACGGGTAGCCAGAGGTGGTTTACACACCCACTCTTTGCAAGTATTTTTTTAGTCCCACATAATAGGGAGCAAGCCTGTTGCTGTAACCGGGCACTCTAAAGTTTTTTTTATGGGATTTACATAATAGTTTATGTCCAAAACGGCCGAATGAGATTTTAGTCAGAGTAAAATTATAGTTCAACACTAGTATAACTTCGAGTTGATATATGGAAATTATTTTTACGAATGTGTCAAGCGGTCCTGCTGTTATTAGGGAGGATAAATCTCACACACACACACACACACATATCACGCCTATATCCCCGAAGGGGTAGGCAGAGGTGCATTTTAGTCCCATGTAATAGGGGCAAGCCTATTGCCGTCACCGGGCACATTTATAATGGGTTATGTCCAAAATGGCTGAATGAATTTAATAAAAAGTAACAGCTATATTGTAATTCATAAATCTCTAAAGATCAAATTATTAATTTAGACAAATATTTACACAAATTCGCTTACAAAATCCTCCGCGACATTTCTGACTGAGAAGGTTCCCAAAATACTAGCTATGTTGCCACATTAAATAATTATTAATTTTTAATTCATTAATCTTAAATCTTGAAGTGTACAATTATAACAATAAGTAATGGACTTACCACCACAGCTATAGCGAACTTATCCCCAACAGAATTCCCACCACTCTGACCAAAGTAGTACCTCTCCATGGACACAGTCTCCTGTGGTAAAACTTCTTTTTTTATATTCTTCAACGGTATATCGTCCAGATCGTCATCAATAGTGTAAGACTTGACAGCTTTGCCTCTACGACCACGAGTCGGTGTTTCTGAAGCGGTCTCCGTTTTCTTTTCTTTGGGTTTTTCTTTGGGCTTTTCTTTGTCTTTTTCTTCTTTTATCTTTGTTATTTTGGCTCGACTCAGCGCTAAAGGTATCTGTAATGAATGTAATGTAAAGGTCATATGGGAATTACACCACAAGCTATAAGTTTACCTATAAAAATATCTTATATTCTTGTTTCCTTAGGTAGTTAACAAAAAAGAGCGGTTGACGTGCTGTTTGACACTGTCACAAATGACAACTGAAAACCCGACTAAAAGAAATGTCAGTCAAAAGTGCTGCCAAGCTATCGAGCAGTAGTACTGTTCTTCTTTTTTTAAAAACGTGGCTCCATCGATATTCGTCGATGATTTCGCCAATGTCAAGGTAATGCTTGATTAGTTGATAGTCCCGCACAGAAGAACCGTCTCATCGCATAATGTCCTTTTCACGAAATGTCCTTTCTCTTAATGTCCTTTCTCAAAATGTCCTTTTCCCAAAATGTCCTTTTCTCGAAATGTCCTTTTCTCGAAATGTCCTACATATTTTGAGAAAGGGACATTTTGAGTAAAGGACATTTCGCGAAAAGGACATTTTGAGAAAAGGACATTTCGAGAAAAGGACATTTCGAGAAAAGGACATTTTGGGAAAAGGACATTTTGAGAATGGACATTATGAGAAAGGACATTTCGAGAAAAGGACATTATGCGATGAGACGAGAAGAACTAGTTATCCCTAACTAGCCCCAGGTGCAGGACAAGAAACGTTGTTCGGTATGAGAGTGTCTGGAAACCCGATTTTTGCGGAGCGCCAGAGGTAACCTAAAAAGACACCGAGCTATCGAGCAGTAGTACTGTGATACTTGAGTGTCAAAAGCACAATAACAGCCATTTTGATTGTTTACCTTTAGTCAGCTACCTAAAGAAACAGAGTAAGTATAAGTAAAGAAATTGAGAGAAAAGACTGACCTCTTCATCATCATCTTCAACGTACGTAGTCTTCTCTTTCCTTCTCTTCTTGGGCACCATTACGGGTGGAGGCGATACTTCCTTCTTCTTACGACCACGTTTGCTACGACCAGTATCCTGGGGCTCGGGGTCCGCTTTCTCTTCTGCTTTATCTTTTTTACCCTTTTAAAAGAGAACTGTGACTTAAAACTAGGACTTATTGATTAACTACTAAAACTAACATCCGCAACGTTTTTTACTATTTGTTATTATAGAGGCAACAGAAATATATCACCTGGGAAAATTTTAACTTTCTAACTATCATGATTCATGAGATACATCCCAAGACAGACGGACGGACGGACAGACAGCAGAGGCGAAGTAATAGGGTTCCAATAGAAAGGGGTTCCAACAAAGGGTAAAACGGGTACCCTATTACTAAGCCTCCGCTGTCCGTCCGTCCGTCTGTCCTTCCGTTCGTCCGTCCGTCTATCACCAGGCTGTATCTCATGAACTGTAATAGTTAGAAGGTTGAAATTTTCACAGATGATGTATTTCTGTTGCCGCAATATCCACAAATACTAAAAAACAGAATATAATAAAAATTTAAGGGGCTCCCATACAACAAAGGTCATTTTTTTTGCCGTTTTGGTAAGGAACCTTTTGTGCGCGATTCCGACTCGCACTGGGGCGGTTTTTTTATATTTACTATTAAGCTTACCTTGCCGCCAGTAGGATATTTCCAATTCTTGAATGGATTAGCCGCAATTTTGTTGAGTCGTATTGTGATGGGATCCTTGCTCTCCAGTTTAGTTTGCTGGGCGATGTGCAACACTATGTTGTCGAACGCCAGGCCCGGTGATATACCATAGCTACAACAAATTATAATATTTGGATTATCAAGATGTTTTAATTAACAAACAAGCTGTCCGGCGAACTTCGTACCGCATCAATTTTTTTAATGTTCCACACAACTTTTTTTTTCTTCCATATGATTCTTCTCCTGGTAATTACGAACACAACAAAAAAGAATTAGCGAAATCGGTCCAGCCGTTCACGCGTGATGTCGTGACCGAGGGAAATAGGGATTCATTTTTATATATAGAGATTGTAGAATAAACACGTGGTTCTCGAGGATTTCGAACGCGTTTGACTATGCTATCATAGGTCCAAGATGTTGCGACATAACGGTGCTTAGTAAAACTAATTTTAGCTACTTTTTTCTTCGAACAAGTCAAAGAATCATCCTTATCCTCTAAACCTCTAAGGTCTGCTGGCAGAAAAGTCATCTTTTTGACTTAAGCACGCTTTTGTGCATATTGTTTTTAATAATTACCAACTTATGTATATATTTTAACGTACAATAAAGAACAAAAAAAAAAAAAAACAATATCAAAATCAAAATTCTCTATTTCACTTAAGAACTTCACGGGCACTAGTAAAGGGTCATTCATCTACCGCCACGTTACAAAAGGCAGTTTAAAAGGAGAAGTTCCGGTGAAGAAGAAACTCCTAGGTTGATCTTTCATCCTATTTCTTTTACAAGTTTATTTGGACAGACTTGGATCGGATTCACATCGTAAACGTTCTTTCATAAACAATGTAATCAGAGTTTTTGAAATGTTTACTTGTAGTATGTCCAAATATAGTGTAGCAGATACGCGCGACACAACCTTAGTCATACAAGAAATACCGCTTTACCTTAGAAACTAACTTACATTTCTCTCCAAACAAGTTCATCCAAAAACTGTTGTATGATCTGTCTCGATAACAATGACAATGTATTCTGGAACATTCTCGGTACAATTCGTCTTAAATACTCCATTATGTTAGAATTTGTGTTTCTTCCCGTACTGTCTGAATGGGAGGACGATTGGTGTACGTTTTTGAAGCCCATAGAAATAAGCGTGCCTTTATCGACTGTCAAGTCGGTCAATATTACTGAAGCTGGATGAACCCAGTTGTTCAAGGGTTCTAGAATCTTCTGGAAGCGTTTCTTGTAGTTCTTTTCGTGTTCTGCCAACGGTTCTACGGCGCGGAGGCGAATCTGGAATTGAAGTATGTATGAAGGTGTACATTTATAATATTGTTGTATCTATTTGCAGTATTAGGTCAATAACACACCCAAAAGCAGACTGAATAATAAAAAATGTCAGTATTTTTGTCGGTACCTTAACGTTACAGCGCGAACACATAATTACGTACCAAAAATAAGTTGCCCTGCCCTACTAGTGGTCCTTCGAGCCGGACGCATAGAGTAGGTGCCAGGGTCGTATTATTGGAAGCTAAGTTATTATTTAATAATCCCTGTTCTCAGCTGGATCTGAAATAATATGTTATAGTGCAATCCAAACCCCGACGTCACCAAACCCACCAAAAATAGATCCTGCCCTATCCGCATATATTGGTCCTTCGAGCCGGATGCATAGAATAAGAACGATGGTTATATTATTTATTACTAGTATAAGCTAACTTATTATTTAATAATTCTACTTACCATTTTCTCAACAGGATCTAACACACCCAAGACTTCAACTTTCACTTGTCTCTGTGTACCATCATGGCTTGTTGTACCCAATGATATAACTCCCACCTCTACTTTCTTGGCAGGACCACCTAACAAGCCCATATGCTGGTGTATAGCCGATGAACAAAGAGCTCTAAGCCATGTGAACAATCCTTTTACATACAAATTGTCTACTTTAACCCATTGTACTACGTTCTGGACGTTAGTTTGACACGCCCAGTGGTAGATGAGTTTCAGTAAGACACTCGGTGGGAATGTGGCGCCTTCGAATATAGAACTGGAGTACACCGAGACGAATCTTGTTGGACAACATTCGGATATCCACACGTACCCGCCGGAGTACGGGAATTTGGTTACATCCGAGTACATGCCTGTAACAATCATAAAACTTATTGTCCGCAGACCTTAAAATTATTATTTTATGCCATGGTATCCAAGCAGTTATATGCAAGAATTTGTGTTGTGATGTATATAATCTGTGTTTAGGTACCAATTTAATTTAGATTTCTTGTTTCCAGTGTCCACGGAAACTCATTATCGAGTAGTTCCTAAGATTACCTCATTCAAGAAAACAAATTAGCTTTATAATATTAGTATAGATCCACTCACCAAGTTTCAACTTATTCCCAGGATGTATAACACACCATTGTTCAGATCGTACGAGACCCTGTTGTATTAGCCACTCAGTGAACTTCATAGGAGTATGCATAAGGACCGACTTGACCTTACTGTCCAGAGCTGACCGGTCAGATGGTGGAGCTTGTTCTTTAGCTCGTAAGTAAGGACGGGCGACCACAACAAGTGATGGGAATGTTTTACCTGTAGAATAGTCACATAATATGATGAGTTTAGAGACTCAACCTTCGATATAATAGATAGGAATAATAGGTAATTGACACCAAGCAAGAAACGCACTCATTTTGTATTGCTTATTTTCGGTGTCAATGATCTTTAATTCCATTCTATTAGGGATACAGTATTCGCATTCGCGTTTTTTTTATGATTGTAGATGCAAGTAATCAACTTTAACAAGTCAGTAATCAGTCTCCTATACACATGTACCATATTAGCGGCTGCAACAAATGGTCCTTCGAGCCGAATATTTTGTATATCGCAAAAATTCGGAATTAACCAGGACCGGGTTTGAATATTTCTCTTACAAGACCTGTCAAAAACTTAGTCAATCTTATTGTGTAGTATATACTAGTAACATTGTATATACTAGTAGTAAAAGTAGTACTCTAGGATAATACAGTTATGAAAAGTTCAGATTAGGTATGTGTCTATGGAATAAAACTGACCTTGCAACTTATTGAAAGAAACCTCCCTAGAATCGGCGACATTCTTGTTAGCCTGGTCTTCTTTAGTCAAATCAACAATAGCAGTTGTCTTAGTTGCACTGCCGGTTAGTAAACCGCCGACAGCTGTCACCTCCGAGGGCCGGACATTGGTGACCACACTGTGGACATCTGGGGGAATAAAGAAAAAAAAATTAACATAGAAAAAAGTTTTCTGATCTGAAAAAATCTAGGTTTTTTTTGTGATTTTACATAGTTACATTAAAAAAGAATATATCCCTAGGCATGTTGTAATACCTCTAGATACTTAAAAGTTTATCACGCAATTATAATTTGAAAAGGTTTAATGCAGTTATAAATAGAGCATGGGAATGCGGCCAACATTGACGCATTAACATCGAAATGAAATGATTTATTTATTTGTATAGGTCACTAAATGGCTCTTACAAACGTCAGTAAGTACTTAAAATAAAAAATATTATTGCTTCTATATTTACATGTACTGCCAGATTCGCAAAGCAATAAGTAGAACCGAGAGAAAGAACCTGGCAATAAAACTCTCGGTTTTTCACACATTTTCTTAAGACTAAATGTTTTGACTGAATGTACATTGGTCTCGTGTCAAAATCAATAAGCGTGTATAATGCAACAAAAAAAAATTTTAGTCACCTAATTACAAAATATGCTACAATTACGGCATTTTACGAGGCGCCTGGACCATGCTCAAGCCAGACACTTTTATTGTTAAGGTAATCAACTGTCTTATAATACCTATGCTTTTTGACATAAAGTGGTATTTATAAAGGTTTTGAATTTATTGTCGGGCATACAAAGGATTCAGGCAATTTATTATAAAAGCGTATACCTTCCCCCTTGAAAGAATGTTCCAAGGTTTCGAGGTTTTGAGATATACAATTTTTTTTTAAATTGTTTAAGTAATAGTTTTTTCATTTCAAAATTTGTCTTTTGAGGTAGAATAAAATGTTAGTTAAGTTTAGTCAAACTCAAGATGAGTGAGATGATAACATAACAACAATACGTACTGGAAGGAGCCAAAGTTTTATCTTTAGTTTTAGTGGGTTCTTTCTCTTTTTCTTTTGTCTTCTCTTTCTCTTTCTTCTTCTTCTTTTTAACTTCAGGAGATCTTTCGCGAACAGGCGATGGTGAGTAGTCGTAGTCCTCTTCGCGAGTCGTTCGCTTTGGACGACCTTAGAATAATCAAGCGATGTAAAAAAGAACAAATATAAAATTAAGATTAAATCCTCACAAGTGACAGCTTTGAAAAGATAATTTAAGTAATAATATTTCTAGATATGATAAGGGTAAGAATAAGGGGGGTTTCTATTGGCGAGTAAAACGAATTCGCGAACCACCAGGCTAAACCGCCCATAGAGCACCTAAATGACTGCAGACTCGCTTGCTGATTTGTTGCAAGTTTAGTTTTTAGTTAGACATGTAGTTTCTTAAGGACCTCAATGAGTACTAAAATCTTAGATATGTTTAATTTGCGCTAGAGCTGGGGCAATTTTGGCCATTCAGTGTTTAAGTCCGCCGTGCAATCTTTAAACACATTCTCACCTCTTTTTAATGGCTTCTCCTTCGAAATGGACAATGAACGGGATCTAGACCTGATGATCTCTGCACTTTGACGTTCTAAATCTTTGAGCACAGGTTGTCTGTAACATATCAAGGTCAAATAGGAAAATCAAACTCAAATAACATTTATCACAAAGTATGTAACACAAATCAACTTCTATTCTAAAATGAATGCTACTCTGTCAATCAATGATTTTAAATACAATGGATTTCGGATCATCGCTCAAAAGTGTCCGAACTAAAAGAGAAACAAAACGCTAAAAGAGAAACAATCGCGCGCCAGTCTTGATTTTGACAACTGAACGACAACACGTTGCACAATGCCGTACTGTATTGTAAAAACGTGTAAAAACTACGAAAAAAAAAGCAAATTGAAGACGGTGTATCATATTTTCAGTAAATAAGCTTTTGTTTTATTATTTGCAATTTATTATTTCACTTAAAATACAGTATTTCGTCGATAATAAATTAAAAGACAAAAGTAAATATTGCAATCCAGTCCAATACCGAAGTACCTATCTGTCTCTTTCGAACTCATCCCAAGCTCAGTAAAAAGAAAGAGACCATTTCATTTTCACTGAATAATGTACTAACAAAATGACCATTCAGATTTATTCGGATTACCGATAGCGATAAAACTATTTGGAACAAAGATTATAGTGGAGACGCCTTGGCTCTTTATGATTTTTTTTTCGTTATATGAACCAACATCTATTTCAGTTTTCCTCGGGATCCAGTACACTGTGCACAATGGAAAAATATTATTGCCCTAGCACGGCGAGAAGAATATTTTGATCCAAAAAATAACAATCTTGTTTGTTCGGCTCATTTTATGGACATAACAAAAAGAGGTCCGATCTTTATGAAACTTGTACAAGAATCCCTTGATTGAATGGAGGAGATAAGCCCAAAAATGTTTTTAATTTTCACAGGGTATCATTGTTTTGTCATAAATATAATTACACATGTCATTTTATTTCGTGTATGTACTGTTATTTTCTTTTTATTTGGATTCTCGGTAATGTATTCCCACGGGAATCGGGGCCGAGATAACTATCTATCTCGCGGGCAGAGTCACGGTGATCAGCTAGTAGCCAATAATTTCGTATCCCAAAAATTAACCATAAGATAAAAATAAATTAATGATGCGCAGTTTTAGCAACTAATTCAGTCACTTGAAACACGGCTATCTTGCATAGCCGTGTGACATAGCGTTATGAAAATAGTAATGAAAGCGGAAGAACTTTGACACCCGCAAGAAGTTTGGCATTTATAATATTATAATTAGTTAAATTCATTAATTCCCTTTTTGTTATTCATACACTACAGTTACTTATTATGAAACTGACTCGAAAAAAAAAATCTTTGTCAGTCGTTAATTAGTTTTTCAGCTTATTTCGTCTAACATAAACAAGTAATTACAATTTATAAGATTATGGAATTTATTGTAGTCTTACATTAATTATAACGCCTACGTAGGTACATATCATGGAATCCTTAAAAGACTTTAACAAAATAAACCTACTCCATTGTTTCTATGTTCACGTAGTTCAAGTATAAGCTGTATAAGGTGAATTAGTCAGGCGGACAGATAGAAGCTACGTAATGCGATAAATTAGTGCAAACAAAAGTGAACACTATTCCGTTGAATCAAGGTTTAAATTTTAATATGAAATTTGTTTATATCTATGTATGCCTATGTATAATGTATAGGTCGACTCGGGACATTATTTTCTTGCGATTTGTTCTAGATCCTATGTCCGTTGTATTATAAGGTCTTTGCTGTCAATTAAGAGTTTTTGGAATTTTATAATTTTTAATTCTGTGGATTTTTTTCTCATTTTATAGAATACACAGTATAAAACCAAATTTTTCAAAATCGGTGGTTTACCCAGTAGAAAAATATAAGGTAACAAACATACAAAAAACATACAGTTGAATTGAGAACCTCCTCATTTTGGAAGTTGGTTGAAAATTAATAATATATGCAGTTAACAAGGGAAGACCCATTGGAGAGGAGGGTAAACCCCTTCACTAGAAAAAAAATTTGAGGATCTGATTCAGAGGGATTTCGATATCTATTTTGACACTGCAATGTGTATCTATAGATTGTACATAATAGCGGTGGCAAAATGATTACTTCCAATAATAACGATAATTTTCCACACTTACTTTCCAAGAAGTTGATAAGCAGTAAACTGGTCCCCATTATACACAATTTGACCACCGGTATCTTTCACAATGTCATCCAACTTGGTTTGTATATTCTTGTATTCATCATCTGCATTCTGATATGCCTTGAGTTGAACCTCTGACAATTCTTCTTCCCAACATTCCAACTCCAAAGTTGGTATATCCGGACCAAAGTATGTACGCTTGTAGAGATCAGCTTCTATAATCTCTGCCAGTGGTGGCGTTACTTCCTGGATTTTTTTTAAATTCATTAGTAGATACTGATACAATATTTTAAGTTATATTCATCAGACTTCAAACAAAAATAGTTACTTAATAAATAATAAACAAATAAATAAATATTTTTTGGACATTCTCACACATTGTCATCTAGACCAAATTAAGCTAATAAAAGCTTGTGTTATCCTATATGGATCTTGACGACTGATAAACATACTTATATATTTCTAAATACATCATATTATACATAGAAAATACCCAAACTCTGAAACAAACATTTGTGGACCACACAAATAATTTGATTCGACCCGGAACCTGGGACCTCAGGGACGGCAGTCACTTACTCATACCACTGCGCCACAGAGGCAGTCAAAGTTACTTGCATAATGTAATGATGCACCTGCTGACAACAAGGACGAGGCCCTGATAATATACTGCAAGTATGTAACAAAAGGCTAACACACTATGGGACGAAGAAAATAACTGGCAAAACAATGGCATATAATATGCCTCTGCCACCCCTTCAGGGAAACAGACGTGATGTTACATAGGAATGAGCGACGTTTAAGCAGACATGTATAAAAGTAATATAATGCAATAAATTTCTAAGTCTTTGCGGCTTATCGAATGTAAACAAAGGTAAGTTTACAGTAATCTTACCTCAGTATCAGTTTTAGGCTTTTTCAGCTTCATGATTATAAGTTTCTACAAATCCACTTTCAGTAAAACTCCAAATTAGGCTGTATTTTTACTAAAAACAGACAAAAACCCATGTATGAAATGCATGCACGCCCGACAATTTGACACTCCATCGACTGTGTTGCCAACTGTTGTTGCCGACTGTTGACCATAAATAAAATGAATGACACAATAAAAGAATACAAGTCACACACAATGCACAATATACAATAGCTTGCGCTCTGTATATTGTGGACAGGATAAAAAACCTGCGTAACATTAGAAAGTTTTTACAAAGTTATAAATATATAACGGATGTAAACAACGATTTAGAACTTTAAATTAATGCAAGTTTAGCCAGCAAATCGATGATTTCTAACAACCGAAAATTATCGACAAATCTTTCAAAACAAGCATGCTCCGCTCTATCTAAATTTCATACAAAAATGTCAGTGGAACAAATACCTTGTTTGTGATGAAATTATTTTATCAAGTGAAAAATAGTTGAAATAGGCAAATACAGCTTTAGAAACCATGGAGGCAGTTCCTAAATTGCCTCTTTTAAGTTTTGAGTTGAAGACGAGCCCGGAGAATACACATTTTGGACCAAAATTGAAGCAGGTAAATAGATCTAACAATCTTACATTGTAATTGTCTAATCATAACATATCTTTTTTATTAACTGTTGTACATTTCCAGTATATTGCGGAAGCATATCGAGAGGATCCCGAAAGTTATAGCAATGAAATACATCAATTGGAAGGACTACGATCCGCTGCAATTCGGCCTACAACCGATTCGGCTGGGCTTAGCGCACTCATTCGATATTTTTGCCAATTGCGGGCTATGCAAAGCAGATTCCCGATGTCTAAAGGTCAACCGGCTGCGTGTTCCTTCAGCTGGTAAATCTAATTAAATTTGTGATTGACTTATTTATATAATTAATCTTTTGTTAGTATGAATCATGATATCAGATAATGGCCTCTATGTAAGTGACGTTGAGACGATCATTGTCTGATAACATGGAAAGTCTGGACAAATATGATATCAAAACATTGTTGACTGGTTTATTTTTGTTGTGTTTAAAACTATTTTGATTTAACAAAACAATACCTGAAATAGAACATGATGTTTTTATGATTTGAATCAATTACTTTTTCGCTAACAAGAATACAAAGGTCCCAAGTTCAAAGTTATTCTACTGAAAGTTAGTTTCTTCTATTATTCTGTAGAATTACTTATCCAAATGGAAAGTGTCCTTTAACTTTTCAAAACAACATAAATACATTATCTGTGAAAATGTATTTATGTTGTCTATCACGGTTACAGCACAAGACGGACAGCGAAGTCTCAGTAATAGGGTTCCCGTTTTACTCTTGGGGTTTCGTAAACCTTAAAAATCCACACCTTCCCTTATTTTAGCAATTTTTTTACTAGAAACTAGTTTTTTCCGAGAAAATTAAAAAAACTAATGGTCAGTATTGTAGTAGTACTTTACACCTTTGAGAATGTAGGAGTGATATAATGTCTGTCATGTCATGACTATTAATGAATAATACGATTTGTAGGAGAGATCTCTATGCCAACATGAATTGCTCGACACCAGATTTAAGATTTGAAATGGCATCTATATTGTATAATATTGGAGCAATGCATACACAATTAGGAGCATCAGATCCTCGGAACACAGCTGATAGTCTCAAGGCCGCATGCACACACTTCCAGCAGGCCGCGTGGGCTTTCCTGTATTTAAGGGAGTTCTACCCCCAACCATCTGGTGTTGATGTGTGTACGGAGATAGTGCGACTACAGCAAGAAATCTGTTTTGCACAAGCACAGGAGTGTATATTAGAAAAGAGTATTCAGGATACTAGAAAATCAAGTGTTGTTGGTAAGTGTTGATGGATATATATATTTTTCGTTATTAATACGCAGTTCAGACTTCGATTAGTACTAAGTGCAACTGATAAGTGAATAGTAAAATAAGTTGCACTTACACTAAACACAATGTAAACCAGTCTCAAGACGTATAGGGGTCTCACCAAGATCTTACCTGCAAGCCAATCTTACCTGCAACTGGTGCACTTGCTGATAAACTGATGAGGCTCTGGCAAACATAAACATTCCCTGTTATGGCTGACACATCCCCATATCATGTGGCAGTACCATTAAAGTTACTTTCTTTGCCATTTGGGGGAAATAGCCGTTATTGTGTCGCCGGGCGCCACTGGAAATTCTTGTTAGTGCTTACCAGAGGCGCATTGCCGAATGGACGTAGGTGCGGCCGCGGCCTTAGGCAGCGAAATAAAAAAAAACAAGCGTGATTGTGTGTATTTTTTTGACTTGTTCTCGTTTCAGTGAAGTTTTAGGTGGCCATTTTGACAAAACATGTATGAATCATACATGTAAATCTTATTCATTCATGAATCACAATCTATTGGTGAATAAATTTCTATATTTTATCAGGAACAGACAGATGACAGAGATGACATTGTTGTATTGTCGCAATAGCATAGAAAGCAGCAGCCATATGTATAGAAATTCCTATCAGTATACAATTTATTAATTAACAACAGGTGCTGTGGCAACACAGGTGATGTTCTTCTACAAGAACTCCCTGGCACTCCTGGGTCCCTCTGTGGGTGTCGACACAGTGCATGAAATCATCGGCACCAAATTATACAATTATTGGCACAGATACTTGTCATTCAAACATTTCTATGTGGGATGTGTTGTATGCTTATATCAAGGTTAGTGTCGTTTTAATTTTTCGCATCATATTATTAAAAAATATGTTAATTAATAAATAAAAAACTTTTGGACATTCTCACAAAACGTCAGCTAGCCCAAACTAAGCTATAAGCTTGTGCTATGGGATCTAGACAACTGATAGACATACTTATATATCTCTAAATACATACAATATTATACATAGAAAAACACCCAAACTCCGAAACTGGCCTCGCTAACCCAACCAATGTTATGGGAAATAGTGATAATATGGTTATGTGATCAAGAAGTTGTGGTCAAGTAAACACCTAATCAGTAGCATAGTGATTTTCTATGTATCAACAGGCCACAAATAGTCTATCGATAAGGTTGAAGTTTGCTTTGAACATTTCTCGAGAAGGTGGTCTGAAAGATCTGAGTCGGATGAGACGGGTTGTTGGTGGGCCCATAATTCTCATAGAACTAACACTTGATAAATTATGAATACGTAACTTTTGATGTTGTATTTACACTAGGTATAATATGAACATATATTTATCAATCAATAGGTATGCATGCTGAAGAACAACAAAAGATGGGTGAACGTGTAGCTTTCTATCAGTATGCTGTTGAGAAATTGCTCGAAGCTCGAAAGTTGGCCAAGTACATAGAACCAGTACAAGTGACAAACGAAGCGCTTGGGTTCACAAATGACGTCGTGGAGGGAAAACGGAAGGCCGCCAAGAATGAAAATGAGTTTATATATCATGAGGAAGTACCAGAAAAGGATTTATTGGCAGACATGAAACCTGTCTGCTTGGTGAAAGCTCTGCCAATCAATTTTAATGATCCAGAAGTAAGTATTGTTTGAAAATGGCAATATTCAATATTTATTCGACCTTCTTTTAAGTTAAACATTTAATTTTATTGTACGAGTATTGTTGAATTAATCGAAGCTATGAGACTAGTAATAATATTTGCTTTATTATGTATTACAGTTTATTCGGCAATTTTGTAGCTTATACATTACTATTGGACTAATTGAACTAATTGAATTATATACTAAAAACCTTCCTCGAGAACCACTCTATCCAGTGAAAACCGGTTTAAATTCCGTTGCGTAGTTTTAAAAATCTAAGCATACATACGGAACGGCAACTTTGTTTTATAATGTGTTGTGATGATAGTGATAGTGATGATAGTATAGTAAACTTTCATGTATTTTTTTGTATAATTTGCTGCAACCTATAGTAATACATTATGAAACTCTTATTCCACTGTTTTATTAGTTATACTTCAGGTACAACTTATAAAAGTGCAGTGCAGTGGAATTAATGCAGTTTGCCCCCTTCCATCTTATCAAAAATCAATTACACTGTTCACAGTTCTTATCATATTGTTTTTGTCTTTTTAGGTGTCAGGGACAGATTTATTCGCTCGACTAGTGCCGATGGGTGCTCACGAAGCATCGTCCATGTATTCCGAAGAGAAAGCCAAGTTGTTAAGACAACTTGTCGGCCAAGTTGAGGCCAAAAACACTGAGCTAATGGAATTCATGTCGTCATTGCAACTTGATCAGTTAGATGTACTTGATTCTGATCAGAAGTAAGTATTTATTTTCTGAACGCCCATAATGATAACGCCATGGCACTGGTGGCTTGAAGAAGTTGCCTATGTATTTTAGTTATTCTAATTCTGGTTTTCATTATCTAACGCGTGAAATAGAACAAACACCCATCTAAACTTTCGCGTTTATTAGTAGGATAAATTGAAAAATCTCATGTTTTAGGGTACCTCAAGACATAGTAGATAGGTGTGCTGCAATGAATGCGAAATCTGAGATAATACAAGCATTAGTCGACTCTATGAACAATCTCGCTGAGATCATTACTGATGTGGAACATTCTCTAGCAGAGATCAAAAATCTCATTCAGGTATGTATGGAATGCTTCTGTAATTGTGTGTACTTACCCTAATTCCTAGTTTAACATCCAAAAACAAGACATTATTGTCACAGACAAAACTCTAAAGACCACGGATTTCCACTTGCTAAATCTTGGTGTATATTTCTTTAGCTTATTCTACTACCATGTGTTTTCATGCATGCTAGCCTGGTACGGGTACTATTAACCTGACCTTTTAGTAGTACTTACATATAGTTTTTATGTGGCTGGGAATTTTAGGAAGAAACACAGAAAGAGAAAGACTATCAAAAGGTTATGGGCCCACGACCGCCATCTATAGTCCAGACGGAGCTATCTCGCGAGTATCACAAGTATCAAGAGGCTCACTCGCGTACCAACGAGAGCAACCAAGTGTTGCACAAAGCTATGACGTTGCATATCGCTAACCTGAGGTTACTGGCCCAGCCGTTAGAAGTGTTGGAGAGCAAGATACCAAGCATTGATAATATTGGTAAGTTCTTGTTAATTGCTGATCTCTGCGCTGCAAAGAGGTGTTTGGATACTTTATCTTTATCATTGAATTTAATTAGAGTTTCACACACACCAAGTCACTGCTCCATCATCATCCGAAGAGGTAGATTCATAAAACCGCATTTCGACAGTTTTTAGTATTTCTACGTAATAAGCTTTCAGATTCAAATTTCAGAATAGTTGTTGATATTATCTGTATCATTTATGATATGGGAATAACAAAACTACTGGCAAAATGTGGGTATGCAATACATTTCTGCCGATCCTTTCCGGGATATAGGCGTGATTATAAATATATTTTTAATACTCTTGCACGATAAGTTGAGAAGCACTTTTAATCATTAATACAATGATAAAGTTGCGCTGTTCCCGAGTAAAGGAAAACCTACAACTATAAAAATAGGGCAAGTAAAGTCTCGAACGGAAGGCTATTCAGATTTTTTTGGAGCTGTACAAACACACGCCGTTGAAATCTCAGCAATCAGGTCTCAACTTATCGCAGACAAATTATCGACCGAGCGAGGGAAGCGTCTGCATTTCGGGAATGGTCAATTTTGCTTTCGTCCGTCTGTCTGTCTGTCGGTATGCTTGTATTGGGCTAGCAGCCATAGTTTTTACCCAATCTCCACGAAACTTGGCATAATTGATCCTTGATTTAATACAATTTTAAGTAGTGAGCTTTTTGAATTGGGGTTTAATGGAATAAAACGATGCGAGAGGAAAATGTATTTAATGTTCAACTAGTAGTATGTGTCTGATGGTATGATGAATATCGGCAGCTGGTCTGGACCGCGACACCATGGCGGAGATGCGCCGCGTGGTGCGCAAGGTGCACGACATGCAGGCGCAGCGCCTCGCGCTCGTGGCGCAGCTGCGCGCCGACCTCGCCGCCGATGACGTCACCGCACACCTGCTGGCGCGCGACAACCAGCCCACCGAGCTGATCTTCAAGCAGGAGATTGAGAAACATACGCCCAAGGTCTGTGTCTATCATATTCTTGTCTGTTTTTTTTGCCAAGTGACCTACACTTTCATATGAAAATATGGGTCATCTATCTATAATTATACCTATATAAAATAAAGTCGGGTTAGTGAAGAGATTAATTTTCGCTAATTCTCTTTTTGCTGTGTTTGTTATTATCAGAAGAAGGATCTTTTAGAAAAACATTAGAAAAATGAATGCAGTACGAAGTTCGCCCGGATAGATAGTGGATATATTGATTCGTGGTCGCAGGGAGACACCATATCTACGAACACGAATAATTTCCAAAATAAATTCAGTTTAATTGGCAGCGGATAATCAAGAAATATGACTTCGAATCTAAGTTTAGATATTGGTGAAATATTTCGTCACCACTTGCGGTCGTGTTCGAACTGCACACTTGTAGCTCCAAGATCGTGGTTCATTTATTGAAAGCATAATTTATTATATTGGTATTAATCTAATAACGCCTCGTATCTCAAAGTCGGTCAAATATTTTATGCTACAAATAGATATACACAGTTGTGAATTTCATTATGTCTTCAGTCGAGTTAAATTAATAATATCTACGTGTTGCAGATGAAAATAATAGAACAGAATCTAGCGGCACAGGAGAATATAATCAACAAGCTGACATCTGTGTACGCCTCGTACGGCGACTCGCGACGGCTACTGTCCGATGTACTCAGGAAACGGGACGGACTCATCAATGGTAAATCTCATATTTATTAACAGAATATCAATTAAATCACTAATAGTTACTGATTAGACAGTACAAAAAAGTAAAGTCATAGTTTAGTATTTCATACAAATTTCAACGAGGCTTATCGTAAAAGTAACGTCTTCGAAAAATGTGTGTTGCCAGTGATGACTAAATGAGCTGACACATTGCCATTGAAGGCCATGTCTCAATTCCGTACGCTTCATGCAGAAGCTCACTGTCGCTCAAAGAGCAATAAAAAGGGCTATGCTCGGAGTGTCACCTCGCGCTCGAATCCGTTATGACGAGATCCGTGGGAGGAAGCTCCAGGACAGATGGCGGATGAGACCTGTGACTTCCTCGAGTGGCGACCGCGTACTGGGAGACGCAGAGTGGGTGGCGTCACAAGGTGACGACTGACGGCATCTTAAAGGTCGCGGGAAGCTCAAGGTCGAAACTAGGTAGGGATCAGTCTATGTTCAGCAGTGGGCGTTAATCGTCTGAAATTATGATCGCGATGATGATTATCGTTTAGACATTTGGGTCTGCTTATCAAAAACAAATCACCTTCTCTTTATTAAATGTGTGTGTGACTATTTAATTGATGTTAATATGTGAGCACGTTTGTTGTGTAGCCCTGGTGACGTCATACGACACGTACGGCGAGCTGCTGGGCAAGTCGCAGAAGGGCCTGGAGTTCTACAAGAAGCTGTCTCACAACGTGGCGGCGCTGCTGGCGCGCAGCAAGAGCACGTGTCAGGTGCAGGCCGAGGAGCGCCAACAGAGGCTGGCGCCGCATCACAACTGTGAGTCTATTGTTGGCTTAGGGGGCTATTAGCTCAAAAAAAAAACAAAAAATAAAATAAAAAAGAAATCCTATGAAGGCACGTAATGACACGATACACTTCAGTTTTAATATTTCATGTTATTGGACTTTAATACATTGTATTAAAAATCATTATTCAAGATCAAACTGAGCTGTCAAATATATCTATTGACCGATTCATATGAACATTTTTGTGCATATATGGTAGGTCTGAGAATCGGTCGTAAACAATTTTTTAAATGCCTAAATGATAAGGGTGGCCCCTAATTGATGGCGTCACTATACGGTTATTATGTCAAGGTTCCATCCGACTGTCATCATGCGCGTCTTAGAAACATCAATGATCTTACCCAACCAGCTGCAGCTAGCAGTCGCTCCCAGCCGGCGACTCCCCCGCCCAGCAAGACCCCGGACGGCCCCGGGGCGGGCCCGGGGGCGAGCCTGCCCTCTAGCGGCGGACAGGTCAAGCTGAAGGACTACCTGCCTTATATGAAGAGTAGGAGTGCACGTAGTTACACTCCACAACGTAAGTTATATCTCGGTACAAAATATTTCTACTTGTATCTAACAAAGACACACATCGAAATTTCTTTTTTACAAATTTGAAACCAATTCATAGTATTAAATAAATTGAGTATAAGAGCTATTTGTAAGACCATTCTATATAGTACAGTTAACATTTAACAGTGCATTCCCATAATTACAATGCAATAGAACCTTTGCAGAGCGTAAGCGTCAGCGTACAGACAAGTTATAGCATTGTAATAATAGGAATGCATTTTTGAACCTTGACTGTATTTGTTTCTCTTATAATAGTTAACTTTTCAGCTCCGGTGGACCCAATGCACCATGACTCGTACTATCCAGACCCGGTATATCCTACTTCAATCAGACCAGCTCCTGTCGGCTCTGAAGGTACGTCAAATTGGGACATGATCTTATTTTTGGGTCTCCCTTGTTTGACCGAAAGGAATTTGACAAATGTTCACTTCCCAAAAAATTTTTCGCATAATTTCATTTGCCAAATTATTACTTTGCAAAAAATCTATTCACAAAAAAATGTAACGCAAACCTAATGTTTGGGAAATGAACGTTTAAACTATAACTTGTTTACCAACTAGTACTTTTAACATTTTTTATTTAGTCAAATATTTCAGTTGGAATAACAGTTTTTACGCAAAATCATCGTTTCTGGCATGTTTAAAGAAGAAATTAACCTAATCTAAATAGTTGAGTTCCGGGTAACCTACTAAAAACAAATTACAATTAATATTTTTTGTCTTAACAAATCATTTCACCAAACGTTTATTGTCTGAAGATTGTTTACTGTAATAAATCATTTGATTAAAGACCAAATGCCATAATGATATTATACTTGGTTATATTTTGCCAAGTAAAATTTGACCAAATAAAAATATGCGTACTAAAATCATGCGAAATATTGCAATGGTATAAAAAAAGGTTGCTAAAATTTGTTTGGGTGATGAAATTTTGTCAAAATCTTTTCGGCAAAACGGCAGGCACCTCTTATTTTTACACATTATTTTATGTAGATTTCTAATTTCAACATAATTCTTAAATTTCTTGTCCCCAAAGTAGTAGGCAGAGACATGTTATAGGCACGCAAATATTTCGCTAGTAACTTTGCTGGTCCCAAGGAATGGGGGCGTGCTTATAGCATAACTGCTTATAATAATATCAAGAATTTGAAATTTGAAATTGCCCGAGCCTCGTCTGTTGATCATTAGGTGAACTATTTGTAGATGAGGTTGACTTTAATCAATTAACTACGACTATTTATAAATACAATAAGAATTACAAAATATATAATTATATACTAAAAATGTTGACTTTAATAATAATAATAAATATGTTAGGACAATCCACACAACGCCATCTAGTCTCAAACTAAGCAGAGCTTGTGATATGAGTACTAGATAAACTGATATAAATACTTATATACATTTTTTTTTTGTAAATACATACATATTATACATAGGAAACATCCAGACTTCGGTACAAACGTATGTGTCATCACACAAAGTTTGTCCCGACCGGGAATCGAACCCGAGACTCCGGCGTCGAAAGCGGATACACTACCGACCACGCCACCGAAGCAGTCATTGGTTGTTACATCTTGGTACCCGTAGCCTATCAAGATGTTACAACCCTGTGCATCCTATGAAGTTACTTTTGTAATCGAAAAATAACAATCAGTTGGAAACTAAGTCATAAAGTCAATAATCATAATCACACACCTCAAAGAGATGTATCATAATAGATAAACTTAGCGCAACATATCAATAACTGGTTTGTTTCAGCTACAGACGTCCCCCAAATGCAGTTACCCGACGGAGTAATACATCCACAAATGCATGGGGTACCCAACCCATATCAACGGTACCCATATTCCACAGAACAGGACTCCTACAATATACCACATATGCATCCTAATTACACTTTGCCTGTAACCGGCAAACCGTACGAGAAACCACAGGAAGACAACTACGGATACTCGACATATACTCCATCACAGTTTATTTCAAGCGCAGCTGATCAACAAATATATACAAACCCTTATTACTCCGCTACAGCGAATAACACGGGTAGTGTTGTTACCGACTCACAGAATATTAACATCGGTGCTAATACTGTCACAGTGAACCCACCGAGTCAATACTATGACGCTTATGCGAACCAAATGGGTACTATTCCAGAAGCTATACCTTCATCTGCCTACAATACCGCCAACACTGCTGACCTCAGTTCAAACTTCGCTCACATGCACGTATCAGATCAGAAGCCAGACCCGAACGTCCCGTCAGACTATTCCCACACTTATTACAATGTACATTACCCACATGTATCCGCATCTAACCCTAATATATACACCAACGCGCCGCAGATCTCCACTAGCAACGTAACGCCATCACAAGTTCCTACCGACTACAACTCATTGCACTATCCGTACAGCGATATGACGTACGGTCAAACTGTACCACCGAACACACCATACAACGTTCATGAACAACCTTACAGCTACGATACAACTTACGCGTCCACCTCCCAACAGCCCGCGTATGCGAATGTTACTTCGCCGGTCGCTGACGACCCTAATACCAGCATGAATCCATACTCGTACCCCACAGAAGTAGACTCCACTTACAACCCAGTACTAGCTCAGTTTGACGCCCTCGACAAACCCATCAAGTCACATGTTACAGGTGAAGCGTTGAACACCATAAACTTCCAACCGACCTATCAGAATTACAGTAACACCCCAGAAGTCTCGGGATATACCACCCAGCCTGAAGCATATAACCCGACCGGTGGTTACGGTTACACGGAGCAAACGAATACCAGTTATGGACAGACCTACCAGAACCATCCGGGCTACCAATTCAATAGTGCCACCGGCAACTATGAATACAACTTTGGCTCTCAGAATGCGTACTCCGGGTACGATAATGCGCCTCAAGGAAATTTCATTTCTCAGCAAGAGAATAAAGATGTAAATTGGCAAGGTCAAGGAATTTACACTAGAGCAGGAAATGAGGGTACCTGTGAAATGGTCCGCTCGCCAACTGAGCAGCCCCCCACGATGGTTCAGGGGCAGCCGGAAAATATGGGTGCTAACCAAACGTATTATACGGCCCCCTACGGCTATCAGACCACTAAGCCTGAGGAGTTCGTCCCGAACACTCAGCCTACTGCAACAAATTTCAGCGCCGACGTAAACCAATCGACTTACATGAATTCAGGTCAGGGTCAGGACACAAGCGTCACGTATGCTAGCAGCCAAGGTAAGAAATAGATAATTTTGTACCAAAATGTATTGTAAAATGTAAAATAAATGATTTTAAAGTAAAATGGATTTTTATTTCAGTGTCTTCACCGATAGAGAACATAAGCGAACCGAGCTTCGGCCGCGGTTCTACAGTTACTGTAGCGAGTGAGCCCGCTCCCGTACCGCCCGAGCCCGTAGTCGAGACAAGTACGTCCGACCTCGAGCCCGTAGAGGCGCCACCGGAGGTAGAGGTTAAGCCAGAACCGACCGCTCTCGACTTACTCTCCGACATAGACTTCTCAGTACAATATACTCCATTAACGCCACAAATAACAGTGCCTCAAGTGTCTGAGAGTGTTATCAAGAAAGTGGTTATTCCAGCAAAATTGAACCCTGTGAAGAAACCACCTCCTAGAGAGGAGGTAATTGAACGACCAGCGAAGAGAGATTTATTTTCAGATCCTATGTTACTAAATAAATTTACACAAGAAGTGAAGAATCTACAAAAACTCACTGATTCTTTGACAAATATTACACCAAGCGGCTTAACTGTTTTGGATGATAAATGGAAGACATTCATGGATTTTCAGGTAAGGTTGAGCTAGGGATTTATCCCAGTATAACTACTGCTTAGTCGAAGGTGAAAGGGAGATATGCGGCCATATCAACATCTCCTGGGTCCTCCTGTCTTCTTTTTCCGGTAATCCTGGGTTCTTTAAGCGGAGCGTGAAGAGGCACATCAGTAGGTCGTCAAGTTGAGGGCCACTCTCAATAGTAATGTGTGCTGTGAGAGTGGCCCACAATCGCTAGACGTCGTCACGACTTACCACCAGGCGGGCGGCGTCAATTTGGCGAACCAAATATAAAAAAAAAAAAAAAAAAAAAAAAAAAAAATCTCTAGGGTCCAAGTCATCCTCAGCTGCAAGCGGTGCACCTACTGACAGCTAGATAAGGTTCTGTCAAGAGTACTCCAGTTACCAGTATTGGCAATAGGCTCGTCCCTAATTACGTGGGATCAACTATGACCGGCGAAATGTGGGCGTAATGAACGCCTCTGGTTACCCCTTCCGGGATAAAGATGTTGTTCTGTATGTATGTGTGTTTGTGTGTGTGTGTGTGTGTTAGAGAATTGAGAGGGGATTTTCGAGGACTAAGAAGTCCACAGGAATTCAGTCGTGGTCATTCGTAGTTAAAAAATAAACTTTCCATTAATACAAATGTTTGTTTCACTATGTTTGGACATTTTTGTTTGTCATCCGACAAACGGAGGAGGCTCTGGCGAATATATACTCGGTCCCCGAAGTCGGCAATACGTTCGCCACCTGTAACGGGGGTTAACGAAGTGACAGGCGAAATGTCATGTAATGGTCGTCACTATCTACCCCTTCGATGTTCAGAAGTAGAGAATTCAGAAAGGGCTTTTGACAAGTGAGAAGTCAAGACTGTCCGTTATCGCGTTATTTAAAAAATAAACTTCCCATAAATACAAACGTTGCACTATCGCAGACGAAGGAGAACATGACTCGTTCAAAAACAATAGCGATGCAGTACAATAGAGGCAATATACTTAGTGAAATTGTGCCTTTCGATGATTCAAGACTAAGGCTCAAGTCCGACCCAGATGCTTACATCAATGCATCTTTTTATAAGGTATTTACTATTTATATTCTACTAAATAAACTCTAAATGGCTTGTTCGGAATCGTGGTCAGGTCAAGGTCAGCCATGGAGACGAGATATTTTTTGTAAACAAATGGATCGTTACTGAGTTACATTGCATTAGCGAGCGATTATTAACTCTGTCCTTATCACTCGTATAAGCCGGGCACGATGCACATGATAAGATTTTTCTATCACAACTTTATAGCGATTGATGTAGTCACAAAGCGGTTATTGTGACAAAGTTCCATCTCAATGCATCGTGCGTTAGAAATAAAAATGTTGTAAACCCCCGAAGCTTTGTTTACATTTTTTATTTTGTTTCGCGGGCCTTAGGTAATGTAAATTAGTTAACTTTGTGTGTAGGTAAATCTTCGAACAAATTCTTACTTACTTACTAACCTGACTCCACCGTGGTGAGCAGTATGGGCATGCATCTTCATTGAGAAAATGAAGATGCATGCCGCGGTATTGAGATAAATTCTGGATTTGGTAATTATCTAGTTTAAAAAAAGTATTGTTAAGTACATTAAAATTTTAACACCAAGGTTTTTGCTACATTGAACTGTACACTAAACACAATCTTGGTCAAAGCGTCATTTATTTTGTGAACAATTTCTTTGTAGTAATGCATTATACCGATCACAAGCGAGTTCATATTCCGACTTACACTTGACCGATTTTCGACTGGCCATGCCCACAACCTTTTTTAGGCTGCCTTTCGACCAGAGATGTGCTATGTAGCTACGCTGCGAGGATGTGTTTGTGGACCCATGAAAATGATTGTGCTATGACATGCTGTGTGGACAAATGAATATGATTGGTGTACGTCAAACGCATCCATGGCAACGAAGCATAACACATCTCTGGTCGAAAGGCACCGTTAAGGTCTGGATCCGCGCCTGACCTGACTATATCGTAAGGATATAGTCAGGTTAGTAAGGAAGTAATTACTGTTATAAATGTAAAATTTACTTATTCCGTCTGTGTTTTCCGCGTTCATGTCTAAACCACTGAACTGATTAAAATGAATTTTGGTACAGAGATAGTTTATAGCCTGAGAAAGGACATAGGTTACTTTTTATGCTAATAATGTATTCCCGTGGGAATAAAATTGGGAACGCGAAAACTATTATACATCAACTAGTATTTATATAGACTGTATGTTTCGGTAAGTGATGAAATTGTTAATGTTTCAGCAACTAGCCCCGTGGTGTATTCCTCTAGTGGTTTCTAAGAGTCCTAGTGAAGACGAATATAGTATATTCTGGAAGGCGATATTAGAAAATAAAATTAGTTGCGTTGCTTGTCTTTTAAGTGAAATTGAGGTGAGTTTATATTTGACATTATTTGGGGAGGTTACGGCTGTAGTAAAGTGATTAAGAACATTCTTGTAACTGTAAATCACGCCTGTTTCCTCGAAAGTGTAGTAACCAGGGGTATATTATACGCCCACTATTAGCCGCTAGTTTGTTTCGACAGAGGCCGAATAGGTTGCAGAAGTCCGCCGGCGCGTTGGTGTTATTCTTACCAGGGTTTTTCTTAACACGTTGAACGCCATGGTGGGTCAAAATGACCGGCACCTCATCTATCCATTGGAGCCGCGGGGGGTCAAAGTGACCGGCACGGCATACCCTAATTTGTGAAGCCCGTTCAGGCCGTAGCCTGCAAACTCTGCGTATTAATCCATATAATATGACCGGCGGCGCGGCCCTAACGAACACCTGTAACCACTTGGTTTTTTAGATTTTTTATGGTATACCTACTTTTTGGACTAAAAGAAAATTAAAAAAAAACAGGATTACGAATCAAAAATTTTAATTTTGTTTTAAACAGTGTAATTTGGCATAATGACAAGATATGAAAAAAAAAAACGTTTTCTGAAGTGAATCAAGCTACAAAAACCTAATTTTATTTGCCATTTCAGTGGCATTTTGACCGGCGCGGCTTAAATGAAATAATTATTCCGTTTAGGCCACGCCGGGTGGTAATGCCCGGCACTTAAAAAAACCTAAAATAGAGCCAAGATAATGAAATATCGAAATAAAACTTGTATATATACTCAAATGGGACTAAAAACAATCATTTAAACCAATGTCATTTTAGACTTCTTACTATACTGACAAGTATACTATGTAAGAGAAGTCTTATAGTCCGGTCCTGTCCGTCTGTCCGCACTTTTAAACTCGAGAACTACAAGTGCTAGAAAGTTATGATTTGGCACATAGAATTTTGGTACCGAATAAACACCATAGCCGAAATAATTTCGATCGGGGGTCAAGTGGTTCCTGAGAACCATGGACCTAAAGTTTCTGAAATTCCTATAGAAAATGTATGGGTAAAAAATTCTATAAAATATTTTAATGTCGCAAAATTTTAGGCGAGTGAGAATATTTCAATAAATTTCATAAAATAAATAAACAAAAATATTAAAATATTTTGCAACATTACGACATTTAAAAAAAGTTCCAGTGTAATTCCATTGTAAAATTTTCAACTTTGATATTGATTTTAAGTATTTTAAAAAATTACGTAGATAAAGGTGAAAATGGTAGCCTGCAGACATGTAATATCACATAATAGTGAGAAGTCGTCTTATGCCTTCACTGCGATAGTGAAGGGCGCCTTGCTTGTTTTGATAATATTATAAAAAATTTGTCGGCGATGAACGTGTTAAAAAACACCAAAAATGTGTTGGTCCAACGTACTTTATAGAAGGCAAACCTATTGTCACCAACCGGAAACTTTTAAACAAATACAAACCGAGATAAATATGTTACACATTGCTATCACAATAATGTACAACAGGCAGCTTAGATCGCTAAAGAGCAATCTCTTCAGGGTAACCTTAGGATAAAAATAATATATTGTAAGAAATTATACCGGTATTACGTGGGTCCTCTGCTTACACCTCTTGGAGAAACAGACGTGATTGTGTATAGATTCTAAATAAGTATTACATCGTTTACAAACAGATGCAAGGTAAAACATACTGGCCAACAGCAAAGGGCACGTCGTTAGAATTCTCGGACGGACTAAAAGTATTCCTGGACGAAGTCACGTGCACAGTACACTGGACCGAACGGCAGCTCACTGTCGCTCAAGGCAAGACTGTGGTCAACGTTGTGCACTATCAAATTAATGTGTTTCCTGCCAAGTGAGTATCTATGTAACAATCTGCGGTTTTCTGATACGTCTTGAATTCTTGATTATGGATACATTATCCTATCATCATCATCATCAGTCCACTGCTGGAAATAGGCCACTCGAATGACGCGCCACTCCCTCCGAAATTCATCCACCCAACGCCCTATCCTATAATAATATTTTTAAACAAATTTGTATTTTTATGTTTATTTAATAATAAATACTAAGTAGGCAACTATTAGGCAGTTGTGCCACCGGCAGCGGTTAACGACTAACTACCGATATTTTCGCCCAAGAAACGTACTACAAATACACACTCCGTAGTCTCCTTACAAACCGTGAAAAGAGTGGACGGCCATATCAATCATGTAAAATTGATTACAATCTGACGGTATTTACAATTTTCAGTGACACATTTATATCAACTGCAAACAGGCGAGTTTGATTAAGGTACGCTTCTTGAGCGAGAAAATCGCTGATCGTTACTAGTTTACTCGCTCATGGTGGGACAACTGCCTTATGGTAGTTAGGTAAATAAAACGAGTAATTGGCTTTCAAAGTATTGCGTGTTTGGTATTGGGTGTGCCACAAGAATAGTAAATTTTAATTTACCTAAAAGTGTAATAGCCTAGGTAGACACTATTCGCATGAAAGGTCGAATTATAAACTCCACTGAGACTGTGAACCTATAATAATGGTTATAATTGTGTTGCGTTTCCAACTAAAGAGTTTATTGTCCCCATAAACAACTTAACAAATTGTCAAACAGTTTTCAGTAATAAACGGACAGAATATTCTTAATTGTAAAGGTACTACAATATCTAGATAACTACATATAGCAGTAGTATAAATATTTCGTTACACAACATCGATATATTCTAGTCGTTTTTCTATTTGCATCATGTATTTTATTTATTTAAGATAGTCTAATATCAATATCATGCCATCGCGGAAGCCATTTAGTGATGCATATAATAAAGAAATAGCTACGATATTTATAGATATAAATTGATAGTTAAAACATAACGTGTTCTGAAATCGTAATAACCAATTGTACTGTTAAGCCGCTACTGTAATTACTGGGCTTACCTTTTAATGGTTCGACGATACCCATCAAATGTTACGGTACTTCTAATTTGATATTACTATTAACTTTTATGGTAAACAGTTGTATGTACTGTTGGTATATTAATAAATGTTATAGGAATTACTTTAGTAGCCCCCCCACCCTTAGACATTTACGTGGTCAGCCTAGTGACTTACCTTCTACTGAAGTCTTTTTACAATATACACCTGCGAATTTGTCGACCTTTACCAACTAAGTGCGTTCTATTAATCTCCTTTCGTTCATCCTCTCCACATGTATAAACCATTTAAAGAATTAAAGCGGATTTTCTAAATAATACAAAAACAGAAACAGCATCCACCCGTATTTTCGGGTGGGTAAAACGTTTTTTAGGTTGCATGATTGTTCAGTCTTCACAGAAACATAACTCAAGAGAACGCGTCAATTTGGCGAACCGGATACAAGTGTGAATTTATACCTATTACCGGTTGTGTTCTCACATGCCTTGCGAATCTGGCATTAAATGTAGAATCGACGAGTTTATCTTTGTGACCTATTTGACTTTGAAAACCCATGTTTTTTTCAATAGGATAGTCTGCTCACCCCTAGTCCTTCTAGCGGACAAGATTCTCGCCCAGACGTACGACAACAAGCTTAGTAACCAGCTGAGCGGGGCGTGGATACACTGTAGTGTCGGCGGCGGCCGCAGTACCGTACTGGCGCTGCTCACTATGATTATATGTCAAGTGCGCGCTGGACAAATGGAGTTGTGTGGTAAGTCCTACATTTAAGACGACATACGGCATATTGATCGTTTTATAGGCGTCGACATATATTGATCCAATGATATTGGAGAAAATTACGATCACCTGACCAAATTAACAAGCAAAAGGAAATTTCGAAATTTCCATCGGTCGAATATGTCGACTTCTAATGAAAAGTTTTTTCGAGTGTCTTCTTTTCGAATAGTTCGTTTACCATTTTATCCTACATCACCAGATCTTATGTGATGTCATAACTACCTGTTAGAGATATTAGTATAATATTGTTTACTTGTATAGATATGTTATAAAGTGCTTACTAACCATTTATATCCATCGAAAGGTTTTTTGTTTATTTGTATTGGTGTACAATCAAGTCTATTCTATTCTATTCTCATTCTTAACATTCCATGAAGTCACCATGCTGGTTATCATCATCATCATCGTAACATAGTATAAAACAAAGTCGCTTCCGCTGTATGTATGCTTAGATCTTTAAAACTACGCAACTAGGGCGAAGCCGCGAGCATCCGCTAGTAGTATTATACAAAGCAGCACTGTGTCGTTTCATTTCATGCGAAATCTAAAATAAAATGAAAATCAAGCTTGGTTGCCATTTTTTTTTGTTTCTCGATATGAGATCATTTTCATTTGAGATATTTACCCTAATAAGTAAAGTAATTATTTTTGTTCCTAGCTATGTTAGACAGTGGCTGTCTAAATCTGTACAAGAACAGGAGTAACGTATTGGAAGATACCAAATATTTGGCCGACACGTACAGAGCTAGTCTCTTTTACGTGCAAGGAGTGATCTGTTCTGGTAAGTGATGGTCGCTTCGCTTCGGCGCCGCCCGCGCGGACCTTGGCCACTTGTGTGGCCTCTGCGCCGGGGTTTGGTCGGGTTGCATCCCGCGTCGGTGAGTTTCTCTGGTTGCGTGTTGGGGGGCTGAGACCCCGCAGCACGCGACCCTTCTGGTCTGCTTCTGTAAGGACGGCGGGTGGCTACCCTAGTTAGTGTAGCTAGTAGTACAAGACTAGTATTTCTAGAGAGATGAACAAACAAAGATCTAAATTACAACAAATAATGTTAGTAAAATTATTGATGAACCATTACATAGCGAGAGTGACCCAAATAAATATGTTAGAACAATTTAACACAATCTGTTCTGAAACCAAGCAAACATCGTGTTGTGAGTACTAGATAAAAGATACAAGCTACTTGTAAACTATACTATTATTAAATAGAAAAAACTCAAACTTCGGAACAAATATTTAATAATCATACAAAATTTAGACTTGATCGGGGATTGAACCCGGTACCTGTCTCAAGCAGGTCGTACGTTCATCCGACTACTCTACCCAGGCCTTAGATCAAAAATACCTAGATTACTGATCAGTGCTTTAAAAACAGCACCACTTCACCTCGGTCATTGCACACCTGCGCGCTTCAACCGCGCGCCGTTCTAAGTTCCTATTCCACTTGCTGACTCTCGAGGGATGCGACAACAGCGCTGTACATTGATGCGCCTGTATAATTATTACGAATTATTTCTATGTCAACCATCAATGTACAATGTTGTTTATTTTATAGATGTATTTGTAATAATTACCGTGTACCAGTATTCGAATGCCCAAAATCCGCGTTGTATTTGTACCGAATTCAATATCTATATAGTATTTTTGATCTAAGACCCAGGCAGTCAAAAACACTCACATAAAATGCTCAATATTTAAGTTTCGCAATGTTTTTCTCATCAAAAAATTATCCCGGGCCATGACAATTGTTTCTGCGATTCATATAATTAATAATAAGTAATCCTCCTATTTCTATAGGAACAACAACGTTCAACGGCGAAGCAGTCTCCGTGCCATCTGGAGCGGCAGTACTGCCGCCTGTCACTCCCGCACCGGCTCAACAAAATGTGAACAAATTCTCTAGAGAGTCCTTCGAGGAAATGAAACAATCACCTGGTTTAAACAGCGGGGACATGAAAGACCCATTGAACTTCCTAGACCCACTTTGGAGTTTGAAGAAAAAGTGAGCCTTAGGATATATGCTTAGGTTTGTAACGAATTTTTCCGAAGAATAATGTATTAGGTATCTGTTTTTTTAACCCTTTTGTTCATAATAAACTTGTGAAATAAGCTCATTTTAGACATTGATATGCTATTATTATAACAGTTAGTTGATGCGAGTTTCCGGTATTTCGTCAATATTTCAAGCGCCATGATCATGGAAGAACTGCAAAAGCTATTGTTCCTACGATGCTCAGCAGAGGTTAAATGAAATGCAGTTGACTGTATAAACTGGTATATTATTTCTTGACCGCGTACAATATTGAGAAGGTATCAAACGAGCGTGTGCCTTACGTCGTGATCGATTGAGTTGTGTACTCGTATGCGCAAGCGCCGCGGTGAGCCGAACGGTCTCCGACCACGGCCGATGTCTAGCGGAGACGCCCGGACAACTATAGAATTGTAAATATCCCGATAAAATATAATTTGAGTGACCATGAAAGTTGATATTATTCATCAGTAATTGTGTCCCTTTCTGCCAAACAACAATTTTAATGTGACAGATACGGTCAAAACGAAAACAGTTGCTAATTTTTATGAATTAGAGGGCAAGACACTTTACTTATTAATTGTACAATAAACATTATCTCGTACACTGTTTCTCGTTTGCCAGAATATCTATAAGTTGTTAGAAAATGTATGGAGATAATGTTGGCATGTGTCATTGATTGAAGAGTTATGTTATTTGTTACGGTACATATGTAATTTAATGTATTTTAATAAAATATTTTATCAATTGGAATGTGTCAGACTGATAAATCCTATAATGTTTGATTTTTAAAACATAAAGGTTAGAGGAACCATTAATTTTCTGTTTCTGTAATCTGTTTGTAAAAATGACAATCACTGGTCTCCGCGTTATGATCTCTTATTTTTAAATTTCACGGTAAACCGATTAGTCGAATTCTGACAAAAATTTATATTAATGCTTTATGAAATTTAAAACATGCATTTTTTACAAGTTTTAATAAATAAAATCTGATAAGTAGGTAATTTGACATTTTTAAATGTGAAATCTTGCAAAATCTTGTATACCTACTACGAAAATTAAGACGATTTTACGAAATATATGATGTCGAATAAAATGAGGCGTTTTTCTTTGGGCAAAATATTTTTCTGCAATAGATTAGTCAAAAAAGTGCTTATTATTTTAAAAAAGTACTTAATTTGTTTACTGTATTTTATAGTTGCTATATAAATTATATTATGTATATTATCATTCCGAAAAGTATGTTAATTTAGATTTATTACGTAATCAACGATACATCTAATTATAGACAAAGATATAGGGTACCAAAATATACTTGTTGGTTTTCCAAATTTTTGGACTTTAACAACTAGACATTATTAACTAGGTATAAAACGGTGTGTGATGATACATGTCAATGTTTATGAAAGGACCTCAAATGAAAAAAAAATCACAATTTCTGTAGAATATCTATTAAAGGACAGTAACGGCACGGCACGGCATCAACGGCACGGCGAAGCATTATGTTGATCAAGTTATTTGTATTTAAAAGTTGTCACTTTATTCGTATTACCGTGGCACCTGCGACGTGTCGCGGGAAACCATGCATATTTAAAAAATAATATAACAAAACCATGGTACCATGGCATTATTGATGGAAATCAAGTAAATGAATGCTAGTACACTTATATGCAATAAAGATAGGTAAATAAAACTTTATGCAACGTCACTCAGTTAAATGTTAGACAATTCATCTGATTTTCTGCCCCGACTGTTTGCTCACCAAATGTTGCATACAAATGTATCTGTTTAGCAGACTGAGGATAAGATAAATACACTTTATTGTACCTTGCACATGCAATCAATAAATATGTAAAGTAATGGTAAGTAAGATGTTAAAACTTTTCAAAATATAATAGCATTATTTTCGCAAAAACAAAAGACAATAAAAAGTCGACAAATGTTTTACCTCTAAACCAGGCATTCTCAAGACTGTCTCAGAGAGAACAGCCGGCTCTTCTTTTTGGCTGTTCAATAATGCTATTATATTTTGAAAAGTTTTAACATCTTACTTACCATTACTTTGTCATGGATTTTCGCCAGGTAACGCCTGTTTCTATCCAATAAATATGTAGTAAAGATTACACATGCCTTAAAACTATTGTACAATAGCCAACTTTATTGCCAAGCGATCTCTTCCAGGCAACGAAAGGTATGGTAACCAAGGATAATAAATAGTGCAGTGCACTATCTGGTGCAATATTATCGCAAAAATGAAAAATACAATCTAAGATGTTCTTGGGATTTATACTGTAAAACAGAACAAATTCAATTGCTTTAAAAAGTACTCTCACTACCTGGTAACTTCAGTAGAAGGCCCTTAAGAAAACCTTGATGTAGGTATCAAAGAACTGAATAATATTGTGACTATTAACGATATTGATTATTGAAATAAAACTTTATAGCTAAACGTACATATACTTCAAATAACTAAGTTTAAACCTATATGATATATGTACGAAAGTTTATTGTGAATCTTGGTGCCTCAAAACACCCGTAAATGTTTGTTGATATGCGTGCGCGCATCTGTGCATTCACTTGTAAAAGCTCCATTCAGTCGCTATTATGCTACTAGCTAGAATGTTAAATAATTGTGAATACTACCCAATTATAATGTTTGTAATTTTATAATAAAATAGATTTTATAACAGATAGCCGTTATTTCATTAAAATAATTATGTTCTTTGACTATTAAAGTTGGCAGTTAAAGTCGTCTGCCATTTTATGTTATGTTGTATTAAAAAGTAGCTAATTAATCATGTCTTCATCTTTGTATAATAATTATGATATTTATAAACGTTCCAAGATATGTAATTTTAGAGGCATTTGTGTATTATTATAATTTTAAGTTATTATCTAGTATCTACGTCTACGAATAAATAATAAAAATTGACTGACATAGTATGTAGTGCTGTTTTACTGTTAAGGTACCCACGATACGACACGTTGCATAGCGGATATTCATAGGTATATCTATATCTATTTACAGTACCTTTACTATCTTATCACGTCGCTATCTATTTCACACCTGTATTCGGATATTATTCTAATAAAATCATCTTATGGAACAAAATATCCTGTCGGCTACTTACACGATTGCTACAATCAAATATTAAAGTCCGAATCTCAGGAAGTGGTTCCGCTAGCCAGGGGAAGGGCCCATCTTTATCGCGGAGCCTGCGAAGCGAAGGTTCTGCGGCCGCGAACCGGGCACCGGCAGTTCGCGCCGACCCGTCGACGTTGCCGTACGTGTCACGTGCTGTCGGAGTGTTATGCGCGCACGCGCGATCGCGATCGCAGCGCACCAAAACAATACGAAAAATTCTGCCACCCACTTGCCAACTAAAGTGACAGTGACGTTTCGGGGGGGAATTTAGTGACAATAACACGCATTTTTATAATGTAGTTAATTAATATTTATTGGCGAATTTGTGGTAAAATTTCAGTGATACGATTCGGCTTGCAAGTATTCAACTAGTGATTAGTGTGGGATCGATCGGTGCTGCAGTGCAAGTGTTGTGAACTTGGTCTGACGATGGCTGGTGTTTGTCCGGGCTAGGCGCGATGATGCGCAAGGAGAGCTCGAGCGGCGGCGGCGGAGCGGACTTCACGCTGGACGCCGCCGACTGCATCACACTGCAGCAGATCCTGCAGGCGTTCAACTCGACCATCAGCGAGGAGCACGCGTGGGCGCTGTTCCACCAGGCCGCGCGATGTTTCCACAAGTGCTTGACGGACGGCTCCACCTGTTACCTGGTGACCGAGCCGCGCCATGTACTTCTGCACAAGGATGGTAGCGTACACCCCAGCACGCTGTTGCATCCAGGAGGTAAGTCACCGCTACTAAAGTACCTACCTACTTACCACTGCGTAGCTGGTAGGTATGTTTATAGACTCGATACTGTCTTGTTAAGGAAAATAACCTAGCCGAAGAAACGAAATTTATCCGATAATCAGACAAGTAACACGACGAATATACTTTATCGCTGAAATAAAATAGATGATGCGATAACATTGTTAGCCTTGTTTATAACATGTCATAAAATAGACTGCTTATGTACCTATGACCAGCAGGAGCAGATAGATACGACTATCGGCCGGTTACGTTTTATAAATCGTACGAAGACGGCTGCTGTTTATTTCAACTACCCAAACATATTATTGCATAAATATTGTGACCTTGTGTTATCAGCAGCGGCATTTCAATGTGGATAACTACGACCACGAGTGTCTAAAATTGATTAATAAAGCAGCTGATAGGAAATCTGACCGTCATTACGTTTGTTATAATTAAGTTGTTATCAAGTTCTCCAGTACATTGTTCACTGATAACTAACATGATTTAACTAACGTATAAATTTATAATTTAAAAAAACCTACTTAAGTATTGTTTTATCCTCTCCTAGATACTCTCTGATAATTACATCAGAGAGCATCACGTATTTAGCTAAGGTTTCCAATACAAATTCTGAGCATTCATTCTGAAAAGTTATAGAAAGATCATACGGTAGGTGTAGCCTGTAGGTCGTGGTTACAATACTCTTACATTATCAAATTATCACCCTCCATTTTCCCACAGTCACGGTCGTGCGTATTAACTTTAACTCAATCTTATTAAATAAACCTTCAATTATTATAGGTCGCCTTCTACTCAGACCACTTATATTATATCGACTTGGTGTACTTATTATTCTTCTTACGCACGTGAAAAAGGCTCGCGCTCTATTACGTGTGAAAAATAAAAAGACGTTACATACGATAAAAATTATAACAATATCCCATCAGGTAGAAAATCGTAGTTGTGTAGTGTCTTTTTTGGAGAAAGTAAGTACTTCGTAGACTTATTATTAGTGACAATATACAGCCAGCTTCATCTTAGGTTTCTAAGCAGTCAAAATTATTGTGAATAACATCCTAGCTACCTAGGTATAATATTATCAATTTTATGTTCGCTTACGATACGAGGTAGTCAAATTTGTTATAACTGTCCAGTCTGGTCAAAATATTAGCATCATCTAAAGGGTCTTAAAAGTACCTAAAAGAAAAGCCCTTCGTGAAAGATAGTTACTTAAATTATTTTGAGTAAGTACCTACCTACATAATTATAATCACGCATTATATCTACGAGGGGGTAGGTTTGAAGTGTATTGCACCCACCATTTTGAGTAGGTATAAGTAGGTAAGTACTTACATACTATTCCCTATTCTGTGGTAGATACATAATATTATATTAATGCCGCAGAGAGGCACAGTCATGGGCCTTTCCTAAACACTTTTCACTAAACCGATTGGTAGAAAGTTCAGTTTTCTAGTAATCTTTTTCACCTACTTGTATTCTATCAGGTGCAAGATCGTTGAAACTGCACCGTGCAAAATGACTATCGGCGCGGCGCCGACGCGGACGGTGCTTAACTAAATAATCTACGAGTAATAATATAAATAAATATAAATAAATAATAAATATATTAGGACAATGCACACAACGCCATCTAGTCTCAAACTAAGCAGAGCTTGTGATATGAGTACTAGATAAACTGATATAAATACTTATATACATTTTTTTTTGTAAATACACACATATTATACATAGAAAACATCCAGACTTCGGTACAAACGCATATGTCATCACACAAAGTTTGTCCCGACCGGGAATCGAACCCGAGACTCCGGCGTCGAAAGCCGATGCACTACCGACCACGCCACCGAAGCAGTCAATAAAAATCTCGTGTATAAAAAAGTCTCGCTGGTGTTAGTGGTCGTAACTCCGAAACGGCTCAAGCTGTATTTTAATTTTTTATTGTATGCTTGATAGGAATGGGATAGGTCTTTAAGCATTTTCCACTCTCATATCTCCATCCCCTCGTTATTATAAAAGCATCCCGGCGAACTTTCTACCGGCTTTTAAACATTCCCTTATTTTACTCGTATTTTTACATCTCCTACATCGATTGCCGAGCGCCTCTGGTAACCACTAAAAGAATTTTCCAGTGGCGCCCGGCGTTTAAAAAAACCTATTTAAATCTTCCCAGAACTTCGTGAACTGTGTGGTAGTTCAATACCTCAGTGGTATAAGAAAAAACAAAACGTGTCCCGTTTGGTGGGTATTCAAGATTAGACCATTGATTACATGATATTTTATTATCGTGGTCGCCCGCGACTTCGCGTGGTAATTTGGATTTTTTCCCGTTTTCGTCGCACCGCGTCATATTTTGAACAATTCACACAATATCTTTATAAATTGTAGCCTATGTGTTATTCTGATGTATAAGCTATATTATTGTAAAGTTTCATTAAAATCCATTCAGTAGTTTTTACGTGAAACAGTAACAAACATCCATACATACTCACAAACTTTTACGTTTATAATATTAGTAGGATAGTAGGATTTAAGTGGCAACACTCTGCTGTCATGTTATACAGCCGCCCGACAATGGAATTCCTTTTCTTCCAGCAAATACATCATGCGTTACTTCATTAAACGACTATTATAATTAATAGTCGGAGAAGATAAAATCCTGGTCTTTGTTCAGCCGACTTAACAGCGTGGGAGCCATCTACCTCTTCTTAACATAATAGTAACTGTACATCGCGCATAGATGGCAAATATAAATAAATTCCGCGCACGACAATGCACGTTAACAAAGTGAAGCCGTGAGCCGACCGAAAAGTTGCGGGTCAGTTTTAAACTAACTTGTTTTGATACAAACATTCTGGTTTTATAAAACAGTTAACTAGATTGACCATGCAATATGCGAAACTAATATCCTTCGATGCGAAGAATAGGAATTACTCTTAGTTTTTTCTCTTAGTGCACCAGCATTGGAACCATTATTGTATTGTTCTCGTTATAGGTGCACGTTAAGCATTCTGGAAGCCCGCCTTCGAGAGAATATTCTTGTGAGCCATAAAAGCGGACAAGATACGGTTTTAGTCGGTATGAGTTATAATGAGTTCGACATGTTCATCTCGCAGCGCGGCGTCAACCGACACGGGGTGATGAAGCCCATGATGAATTTGCTCTAATGTAAAAAAAATCAGGAGGTAGCTAATAAACACACTCACCTTGCTAAAACAATGGTAAATAGGATGTTATTTTTTTTTAAATAATAGCATTATTGTCATAATTTTTTAAAATAATACCAAGACTGTCTCAAAGGGAACAGCTGTTCTCTTTGAAACAGTCTTGAGAATGCCTCGTGAAGAGGTGAAACATATGTCGACGTTTGTAATGTCTTCTTTTGAGCGATTTCGATTATTTAAAAAAATTAAACATCGTATTCACCATTGTTTTATCATGGACTTTCGCCAGGTAACGCCTGACTCCATTCAACACTCACCTTGCATTTATGGTGTGTCCAAATACTCAATCCACAGTGAGAATCTGGTTGGTTGGGTCCTAATCTTATCAAAGAATAGGACCTAACCAACCATAATCTTTCGTAAGATGAAATAGTATTTGGAAGAAAATTTTATTTTGAATCTGGTAACATTAAACACAATCAAAGGAAAATACAATGTAAACAGGCTCAAATATCGCGTATCGGTTAATATTTCAGAGAGCCTTCACACAAATACCTAGTGTGTTCCTGCGGGCACCTACTACCTAGGTATCGAGTGTCAATTTCCAAGTATCTAGACCACTCAAGCATCATCAGTTAGTTGTATTGGTATTGCTGACCACACTATTGGGTCTATTTTCTGTGAGTTACCTTAGTTTATCTCTGTTTAATGTTACATATTTGAAGAATCTACAAAGACCTCCCTGAATATTGTTATACTAGCCAGTGCCCGCGGGGTCACTCACGTTTTATTATGCGTAGTAATTTCATGTCTTTACTCACTGTGAAACCTATAAACGGAGTGTACCTACCACTAACAAGATTAAATTTTTTTTGCAGACATCATGTCCAAAGTCCGACTAGATGACGAAATTAAATAATGGGTAAACCTACTACTATTAGAAAACGTGTTTATAAATCTATTTAATCTAGATTTAATAAACTGCGTTCTGACGATATTTTCACAAATTATAGCTTAAGTCTGCAAATCTGCACTTATTAATGTATTTGTTGTCATTTGATGTTTATTCGAACATCACGTACAAACGTAATAAAACGATAGAAATAGATCAAAACCTGCGACTGCTTTTTATCCCGATAATATTATACGTTCAGTTCATGTTTCACAAGGAACTAAGATTATTTTTTTATTCCACTCGTGTGACATCGCATGCATCCATTAGTAATTTATATGCTTACCTATAAAGCCGAACACTATGGTAGGTATAAACTAGGTTAATTTTATTATAGATTTTATTGAAAACCAAAAGACACTAAAGGCAGTAACTGTATAATAAACTTGTTCTTCACGGCCTCAGATCAATAAAAAAGATTTCGTTTTATTGGCTAGATGTACAAGATGGGAATTAAGGCTATCTTACTTCCATCTAATATCTATAATTTTCTGTGTAACTTCACACCGACGACTTCAAACACGTTCTGCAGTCTATTTCCGAATGTCATTATCGAATATTATATTGGACAATTTTGAACCATTTCTGAATACCATTTCAAGTAATTTTATAGGCTACCAAGACCTTGGCGAGAACACGCTACGATTGGCTGGTGGAGTGGCCAGCGTTACCCCAGAATGGGCCCTGGTGTCCAGCGGGAGCAAATTAACATGTGGCTGCGTCCTTCTGCGAGCAAGTCATTCGCGCGAATGATCCATCTAGGTAACGGTGGGTTAGCTAGCAGCCCGCCGCACCTTTCTTACAGAGGCAGGCCAGGAGGAAGGCGTGCTGTAGGGCTTTCACCCAAGCACGCTCACCTCATCGACGCGGGTTAGAATTCGAACCCTAAAGTTAGGGATGATACCCTATGATGATAGCAGAAGTTATCATCATAGGGTTCCAGATAGCTGCAAAGTTGGCCAAAGTCCAGCGGCGCCGGCGTCCTGGAGTTATCCTTGAGGGCGGTAGGGCAGGTGTTTAAATAAAAAAGACTACCAAGACGTCCGTGACGTCAAATTAACACCTGTCAACTGTATGATGGTTCCTTGTGAACCTATAAATGTATAGACGAAACTCTGGCTTATGCTTGAGATATTATGACTGCGTCTGTGGCGCAGTGGTATGAGTATGCGACAGCCGTCTCTGAGGTCCCAGGTTCGATTCCGGTTCGAATCAAATTATTTGTGTGATCCACAAATGTTTGTTTCGAATTTAGAGTATTTTCTATGTATAATATGTAGGTATGTATTTAGAAATATATATATATAAGTATCTTTATCAGTCTTCTAGACCCCATAGCACAAGCTTATATTAGCTTAATTTGGGTTAGATGACGTCGTGTTAGAATGCTCAAAATATTTATTTATTAAAAAAAATAGTTATTTATTTATTATAAGCATAGAAAATAATCTCGCACTTCAGCTAAATGCAGCTTTGTATGTAGCTGGAGTATCTGTAATATGAAGAATGAAGGTAACCGTGATAAAGAAGGTAACCGTTTACCAACCAGTTAATAACCGCACAGTCAAAGAATCAAAGAAAAATCAAAGAATCAATTTCATTTATTCAGTTTAGGCACATAAAGAGCACATATGAATGTAAAAATTTTACAATTTTGTCAAGTAATATTATAAAAATACTAAATTAAGTAAGTACATAAATAACCATTAGAAAATGATTCTTTCGCTGGTTCGGTAAGTTGGTTCTCCTGAGAAGATACCAGCAAGAAACTCAGGTAGATTATCCATTTTCTTTTTTAATATTGTTTTGTTTACATTGTTACAATTAGTTTCTATTGTATTATACGAGTGGCCAACAACAGAAGATTAGGGTGACCATGCATTTTTATCATTAAGATATTCGTCTACATTATAGTAGCCTTTCATCATCAAACATTTTTTAACTACTATTTTAAACTTATTAAGAGGCATGTCAACCAAATCCTGAGGAATTTTATTATAAATTTTTATACATTTGCCAACAAACGAATTACCAACTTTATGAAGTCTAATTTTTGTCATTGCCAGTTTATTTTTATTTCTTGTATTAAAATTATGGTTATCGGAATTTTTTTTGAAGAGATCTATGTTCTTCCGTACATATAAGATGTTGTCGTAAACATATTGAGAAGCAACTGTTAAAATATTAATTTCTTTAAATAATTCTTTCAGCGAGTCACGGGGTCCGAGTCTATAGATTGCTCGTATAGCTCGTTTCTGTAATATGAATATTGTCTCAATATCGGCAGCTGAGCCCCACAGCAGCAGACCATATGACATAACGCTATGAAAGTAGCTAAAATAAACTAATCGTGCCGTTTTTTCGTCAGTCAGAGACCTTATCTTTCTAACCGCATAGGCAGCTGAGCTAAGTCTACAATAACGTCACTATTTTTTGTTATCTGTGCAATATTTATGCGCCTATGTATTGTTCTGTCTGTCAGTGATACTGTTTCACCCCGTGGGAAATGGGTCTCGGTCCCGGAAGATGTACATGCCAATAAAGAGACTTTTTTATGTTACGTGACGAAGAAATTACTAACAAACACGTTCTACACAAATTCAGTTAGATCAGTGAATACTCGCCGTTGCTTACGGCAAAGTTAACTCATTGTAACACAATCGAGACATCGAGTATTGAATGTGTGTGAACAAACTTGTTACATTTTTTTTTGATATGTAACATTGGCTTTCCGTCTAACACAAAAGTTCCTTATCAAATTATAGGATCTTAACAACACCGATAGACCTCAATAAATTGTCAAGTAACTTGTCCTAATTTAAAAAGTGTATTTAATAGTTGGACATTTATGTAACTTAAATAAATTAACCCTTAAACACGATATTTGATAGTGGGCCACGACTAGTGTCACTCGTCCCTTCGAGTGACACTTGTGACACCAATAATAAACCGGAACATTTTTATATTATAGTAGAAAAATGTATTTTACGATTGAATAACTGTATTGCTACGTTTTCTATTTTATTATTCTCTATTTGTATTGTTGTGGTCTACTTTATCTGCTTATAACCAGTTTTTTTTGTTATTTATCGGTATAAAGCAGACGAATATAATATTCTGACCTTATAGTTTTCGATGGAATGTGATAATACTGCATCTCACTTTTACTTACTCTAATGTATTCTAGTCTTATGTTCCGATTCCCCACATTGAAGCTTGGTGTTCCAATTTTAATCAATATAGGTATTGGTATAGAACAATATAAGGTATAGGCTATTGGTATAAACCTTGAGCGGGAACATTTATATGACGACCACCTGGAGAGAACTACCTGTGCTGTTGCTTCACCAATCAGTGAACTATGTTGCACCAGTTGACAAGCAAGGTTTTGTGAAACCGCCGTTAGCAACCTATCGAAAGTCATTAGAAAGCTATCGAATACCAACTCTGCTGATGGATCGTCGTAAAGCATTTTTTTCTTTAACTGCGTGTGTGTCCAAAGGTTTACGGAGCTCGTACGATAGTCGGTGCCGGCTTTGTAAGATTCCTTTTTACTAAAAGCCGCATCAAGTTTCCCATAAACTAAGCCTGATCGTAAAACGTTTCTGCAAAATTTTTCGTTTCGAATTTAATATAGACTTGTTAAAAAATATTACGTACTCCTCATACTGCTGTTATACTCTTTAAAAGTTATTTTTAAATGATAGATAGGTGATAAATGTGTCATCTTAATAAATTGCAACAAAAATGTGTGCTACAATCTTGACAGAATTATGCAAAATATTTACATTTCAGGTGCTACTTTTATAACCCGTTTTGTTATCGCCATCGGTGATAGGTTTATTTTATCGCTAATGAACTAATGTTTCAACGGTATTTTTGTGAATCTTAAAACAAGATTTGCCGTTTTGTGGAAAAACTTGTAACGAAGCCTCCACAAACTCACCAAGATTGATGTAGATTGTAGATAATTGATGACGGATGTTGGTGTTACAATCGTACACCGGTTCAAATTATATTTATTAAGGACATAAACATTTGAGAATCGAACTAAATTAGACCATAACTGATATAATATTGCCGTACTTATACCTACACTGAGTGTACATAACGTGCTCCTTTTAAAAATTCATTAGAAATCAATTTATTAAACTATTTTTACTATTTATTGATGAGAAAATCTCATCAATAAATTATAACATTCCAGGGCTTTCCAGGGTGGCAAAAACGATTTCTGTAGCGGTAAGGTAATAAAACCGATCAACATTAGAATCCTTTTTGTGCCTTCCATAAACAGTGCCTGCTTTAGAACAGCTTCTGATGGCAAAAAACCGTGACAATAGCTATAAACATTTGACTTACAACTGTATACCTTATTACCTTGAAATAAATGTTACATCATAGATCTTTCTACCTGCTTCTATTCCTAGAATAGGTGCCTCGTTAAATAAGGTAGTGAAGAAATGACACCTCGAAGTAAGCACGTACTAGCAAAAGTTCTAATTGGTACACTGGAAAGCTTCAATATTTGAAATATCACTTCCCATTAGAAAATATTAAGGTTATCGAAATATTGCAGCCTTATTCAGTAAGTTTAGTTTGTAAAAATAAGAGAATAAAAGTGCAACTTTGCAGAATTCGAACAGAATTGACTTTCCGATATTTTTTGTTAAAGCTCACGAAGTATTACGAGAAGGTAAAAATAATTAACAGAAACACATAGCGCTAGTGTTTTTTGACTGAGCGAGGGAAGCGTCTACATTTTGACATTGGACTATTTTGCTTTCGTCCGTCTGTTTGTCTGTGTATGTGTAAACTGGGCTAGCAGCCACAGTTTTTATCCGATCTTTTCGTTTTCCTTGATTTAATAATTTTTTTTCATCGTGAGCTTTTTTTGGATTGGGGGGAAAAGCTCAAATAATGTTTTTAAAGCTCGCGAGGTCTACTGTTCGACCATAGGGCGACCACTAGTACTATTTATTTAAGCTACTGAGGACTACTTAGATATATAGTCTTACTGATAGACTTTGTTTTATATAAGTATTTTGCTTCTAGTCTGAACCGTGAATCTTAAAAGTTGCTTAATTTGCGTCGTATGAATATAATTTGCCTGTCCTACGATTGGATTACATAAATTGGTGACATCAGTCCTGCACAAAACGAAGTTACATATTTTTTATCTGCTAATAATTTATTATTGTAACGTAATAATTTGATTAACAGAGGTCTGAACTGAAGAGGTATGAACTTTCAATGACTAAACAAAAATTATGTGACATCCTAACATTTAAAAATAATACTATAGCAGAACATTACGTGATAAATATCCTGTTTAGTATTAAAAGTTACAAATAAAATTATTTAGATATTATTTCAGAGTCAGGCATTTGGCTGCAGAGGCAGCATGGTGACCTCACGTATCGTGCGACGCAGGTCGTTACCGGGCATGAATGCTTCGGTAGCTATCTGTTTCGCATCCATCGTGAGGTCACACCCCGGTGTCAACACTGCGAGGTTTCCGACGACGACACCGCACTCCACACGTTGGTGGAGTGCTCAGCGTAGGCGAGTCAGCGCCGGGACCGCGTAGTGGGTGATGGAGACCATGCTTCAAGCCATGGTCTCCAGCGGGAGTAGGTGGAACGCGGCCGTGTCTTTTTCTGCGAGCAAGTCATGCTCGCGAAGGAGGCGGCCGAGAGGGAGAGGGAGCGTACCCTCCCCGCCGAGTTCCGTAGTCAGCGGCGAGGGCGCCGCAGACTCATCTACGCCTAAGACCATCGACCTCCATGATCGGGGCCTGAGGACAGCGGGATCGCCACCCGCCGTCCTTACAGAAGCAAGCTAGAAGGGTTGCGTGCTGCGGGGCCTTTGCCCTATAGCACGCAACTAGATTCACTCACTGACGCGGTATAAAACCCTACCCCAACGACGCGGGATTCTCATCCCGACCTAACCCCCGCAGAGACCACAGGGGTGGTCAAAGTCGGCCGGGCGCCACTGGAAATACGTTCTGCTTGTAACCAGAGACGCCCGGCTACGGACGTTAGAGCGGCCGCGGCCTTGGGCCGCGGAATAAAAAAATAAAAAATAGTCATGCATTATCGATTCATTTTAGGGTTGTCAAATAGTAGACCTGTTCTCTAAGAACAGGGCGAGGATGGCGGTAGGAAGAGTTTGTCGAAAACCAATTACATCGCAGAAAATGTCGATGGCGTGACATAATCAACACATTTTTTTAATTATTCTGCCATATCATTGGCTCTTCCTACCGCCCTGCTCGTTTGCAGGTCGAAGCGAAAGGTATCTTTTACTAAATTAATCATCAAACTATTAAGAAGACTAGGTACGGCTAGAAAGGCTATGTTTGTGTCCATTGTTGTATTAAAATTGCATATGTTTTCTTAGTATCCATCCACAATACAGTCGTGGTCGGATGCACGATATCGTGACCTGCCCCAAAGCGACAGCATCTATTATACTATCTATGAGAAGATGAGCCTAACATTTCTTTATTTGTCATTAAGCAGATTTTTACTGAGGTATAAACGATATTATAATGTTTCGGTTAATATAGAAACACCACAATAAAAAGTTTTTAACTTCCTTAGAAATCTAACTAGTTTGAATCCTGTCTTCAAACTAGTTAGATTTCTAACAAAATATTGTTCAATTACAGTATTTTGAAAATAAAAAAATCAAGTGTTTGTCTTCAAAGCGGTAGATAAATACGTTTATTAACGTCTTCAAATTCTTTGTAGACGGTGCTTTTTAAATCGAAGTGAGTTTATTGTCGTTTTACATATACCTAATTGCCACTCATAAAACTAACTGTAGTTTTAATTAAACTGTGCGGACCGCTTTGTAAAATATACAACTTATATTGATGTAAAACTGTTGAACTGTTGTTTAAAACAATCGCGAATGTGCCTGTAGGGGGGGGGCTTTGTGTAGGCTTTGTTACAGAAGTATAATGGATGGATCACACGACACGTTGGTTGGTACTTACTTTGTAACTTTTTACCTACTTTGGACTTAAATTTTACTAGCTGATAATGGTAGCTCCATCCGTGTGGAAAAGTTTTCATCCAACCTTTTGTTTTTATCAGGTTTATGTAGTTGGTTTTCATGTTCTCTATGTATTTTATAACATAAAGCCCTAAGTGGCCTAGTTTAGAAGGGTGTTTGGTTGAATTCTTACGATGCACTTACTCAGTAGAACGATATCTACCAATAATAAACTATATCGAGAGTGTGGGTGGGAGGTGCGTCCTTGTTCTATCAAGGGCGATCAATACTTACTCCATCGTGACGGCACGTTTTAGCTAGTGACGTCAGTTTTACGCTGCAAATTACCAGAAACACCCCCGTTATTTCTTTTTATAATTTTTGTACATACATAAAAACAAAGAACAAGAAACAGTCAAGGGCACTACTTAGTCCTAAAGGAATTTCTTCCAGCAGGCCTGAGAGAAATAAGAGTGAACTAAGTATGTGCTGTGCAAGTAAATAAATACACCTACATAAACTATGGGTGCTATAATATATACATAGATAAATATAAACTGTGCTATCTATACAATACGTAAATTATGTTGAGGCTTTAACGAATAGACCATGTAGAAGATAGATGATAATGCATGGACGGTCTTGTGCCTGCGATCACTTTCAGACAATTTTTGGATGGACTAGAATTATATCCTACTTCCTACTAATATTATAAACGCGAAAGTTTGTACTGAGTATGTATGTATGTATGGATGGATGGATGTTTGTTACTCTTTCACGTAAAAACTACTGAATGGATTTTAATGAAACTTAACAAAAATATAGCTTATAAATCAGAATAACACATAGGCTTCAATTTATAAAGATATTGTGTGAATTGTTCAAAATACGACGCGGCGCGACGGGAACGGGAAAAAATCCAAATTACCACGCAGACGAAGTCGCGGGCGACCACTAGTTATAATAATAAATTTAAGTAGAGATAGATACAATAAATTATATAGATATTATATTATCATTACATGTTTTCTAATAGGTTTAGATAAGTTAAAGATTTTGAATAGGTAATAGGTACCTATATGTTGTTGAACTGTTTACTCGTATCTATAGATAGTCTCGTATCATTAACAAAGTTCTACGACTGACTCGAGCACTGAATCACGTCTGGTCAATAAATATTCGGTCCTCGGTTAGCGTTGCATGTACAATTATTGTAAACAAGCTGATAGCCGCGTGGAATAGATTTCTTGTTACTACTCGTATTTTATTCCCACGGGAACAAATTATCTGGGATAAAAAAGTATACCCTTATAAGTAATTTTGATAGATAGGCTAAGTATATTATTGTAAGCATTGTAAAGACAACCATCCAACCATACCACATAATAGGGAATAGTACTTACATACAGAACTTGCACTCCGACGTTAATTAAAGCACATTCTTTTGTTTACAGAGAACATAAATCGAACGTTAGGGTTGACAGGAAAGTACCAGCATAATTTGACCAATAATTATGACGTTAATGCCTCAATATCAACTCTATGGTCAATGCCGTATCACAAACAAGAGACAACCCTTACTGACTTACAACTTCAAGTTGTCGCTGACGTCACGTATTTTTTGCGATTGTTAGGCGACTGACATATGCTTGACCATACTACTACTTTACGTAATAATAATCCAGCACCAGACATATACGATGGCGATGTTTACAGTTCACTAATCTATTAGGTACTCACCTTTGCGTGTGTTCAGTCAAGTGTTATCGTTCACTTTCGTTCTTCACATATAGCGTTCATTCAGTCATTCAATAAACTTAGACCTTTCGCAATCTAATCTAAATAATAAGAGAGATGTAACAACTTTTTTCTAAACTTGCACATCTCATGATCAATTGTGAAGGATGATCAATCAACTTTCTAGTAATGTACTGTGTTTGTGTAGTGTGATTATCGAGATAACGATTCGACCTTTGATTGAGATAAACGGTATAGATTATGGCTATGCCATGCGTCATACCTACATGTTATTCAACATTATAATATTTCTATCTATAATGTTATACAAACTAAAGAATTTTATTTTAATAGTTTTGTTGCACTTTCTCTAGAATTAGTACTTCGAATTGAAAAATTCCTCTAGTGTTGGGTAATGCATTTATCGAGGAAGCCTTAACATTAAGCTAGGCCAATAGAAGCGGAGCAGCAATGAAAAATATTGCAAGAGTTGGGAAATCTACTTTCTTTGTCTGCGCTGCGTAAACGACTAAATTTAAGTAATGCAACAAAGTTATGCAACAATTCTTTAGTAAACTTCAACCCAAAAGGTTTTCAAGAAAATCAATCGAACTTAATTGTTGGGTCTCTGCGGGGTTCTGTGGTCTCTGCGGGGGTAGTTAGTACCCTGATATAGCTATGTATGATAATAGCAAATATTTAAGTAGGCTTACCTACTATTGATATGCCTCGACTGCTTCGGTGCCGTGGTCGGTAGTGCGTCCGCTTTCGACGCCGGAGTCTCGGGTTCGATTCCCGGTCTGGTCCGGGTCTGGTATGTCTGGGTGTTTCCTATGATGAATATGTATGTATTTCCAAGTATTTATATCAGTTTATCTAGTGCTCATATCACAAGCTCTGCTTAGTTTGAGACTAGATGGCGTTGTGTGAATTGTCCTAACATATTATATCATATTTATTTATTACGTGGGACTAACAAAAGAAAATTAAGTAAGTAACAAAGTGTTTGTGTGTAATGCCCCTCTGCCAATCCCTTCGGGGCTATAAGTCTGATGATATGGTTTATTCCTGCAGTCAAAGATTAAAATTTAGGAGCACGTTGCAGTTGGATTTATATTAGAGGTACCTACAGTAGGTAGGTATTATTTTATCTACGGCGTTACTGACTTGTCAAATTGACACAAATCAGCACCTAGCCCCAACTAAGCTATAAGCTTGTGCTATGGAATCTAAACAGCTGATAAACATGGGTCCATATTGGCTCACATAAAATTTTTAATTCTATTCTTTTTCTTACTACCGATTTGTGTTCATAATCATCACTCTTCATAATTTTATTTTTCATACTTTTTTTATTTATACATTTTTAATACTATCATCGGAACTCATAACAGTTAGTGATTATAATTTTTTTATTAATACTGTTACTACCAAGAACCAGTTTAAATCCATATTTGTTATACAGATCTTTTTTTTTCATAACATTCTATTGTCATATTGCTTTAATTAATAATGTTGTTACTACGAACATATTTCAACTTATAACGTCGTTGTTCAGAATAGCTTACTTTATAACAGATAATTATCTGGCGCTTCGCGTTGTTGTGGTCACAGTTCTAACCTAACCTACTTGTCTGGTAGCATCTCGTTTCTGGTAGCATCTCGTTTCTGGTAGCAATAATTATCTGGCGCTTCGCCGGCCGCTGCCGCGGCACGCTCGCTTCGCTCGCTCGGCTCGCACGTTGTTGTGGTCACAGTTCTAACCTAACCTAACCTACTTGTCTGGTAGCATCTCGTTTCTGGTAGCAATTTGATTTTCACTGGAATATAGACATTAAAATATGGATGAAAAAACTTATGATTAAGAAATTTATAAAAACAAATATTAGAATAAAACACATTTATGAATATTATAGTTATTTATTCGAAAGATTATGAGTTTCGATTATTAGTATAAACAAATATATTAAAACAAATATTGGTAAAAACTAAGTGTATAATTTGTGATATTATGAATTTAAATGATTAATATGTTTTTTAATATTTAGTTTTAATTTTTTTTTACGAATAACGATCATTGTAATTTTAAATGGTATGAGAAACATTTTCGGACCTCCGATGATAGGAGTTAAAAAGTTAAAAAGTTATGTAAGACAATGCGCATCCGATAAACATACTTAGGTATATATTTCTAAATACATACTCGTATATCATTGTTAAGGGTAGAGACATAATTATCTGGACAGATATTATGACAGTAGGTACCCATACCAATTTATTTTCGTTTTTTGTATGCCTATATGTTGTGATATTGTGAGGTTTACATCGAAGTACAATTTAACACAAAACATGTAACATTCTCCAGCTCCAAACATTCCTGTTTTGTAGAAACTACTTGGCTGTCTTTATATTCTAATGAATGTGAGCTCTTAGAGATTCCACGGTGTATCACAAAAGGAGACCTCTTGACTGTTGATAATAAGATAATTTTCTAGTACAATGAATTCTCACGTTTTATCTAATTAATCCAAGTATCTTGGCACACTCTACGGAAATCCGGAATAACAAACGAATCTGTTTACATAAATGTAATAAGTACTTTGATATTGTTTGTATCATTTGTAGTCTGTGATTTTCATCTAGTCATCTCGGTAAGATCGTTGGGAAGGGACATAAATACGATCGTGTATTAAGAAAACTTAGTAAACTAGACTTCCTTTCTCATTTGCATGTTCATGCAAATTGAGGTTTGACTATTCTTCTTTAACCTGGGAAAGATAATCGTTTTAAACGAGGCTTAAGTGTATGCATTTATTGTCCGCTCATGATAAATTGGGTATGTTCTACAGATCGTTGCAAGCACACTAATATGGGTCGTAGGTACCTAACGGTTGTAATTTCTTACATCATGCTCGTCAATATCAATATATTAAGTAATACAAAGATGCACTCGCATGCCGTTGAATTTTAAAAATACGCCCTTCAGTTGAGAAATGCAGTCCAACGATCCGGATCTTACGTAAGTCTATGTTTCCAATGTAATGAGGCAATTGATGGAGAGGATAAATTGATGAATCGGCTTTCTCAATGCGAAGTGGAATTAAAATGAGTGATGTTCGGAATGATAACAATGACTTATTTATTCTGCTGAACTTTCTTGAGACGAAAATCGTAGCGGACGAGCATGCCATCACGGTTTTGAATGGTAAAAATGTTTTACGTTATGCAATATTCTTGCAATTGAGTTATGAAGGTCCTAGTTTTTATATAAGATAGTGTCTTATTACATAGGATCAACAACATTACCAATGAAAACTGAGTGTCTCTGCCACCCCTTCATGAAAACAAGGGTAATTATTAAGACACTGTTTTACACATAAATAAAACTACTTGAATTTCATACCAAATTGTAACTAAGGAGTAAGCCTCGAAGTTTCTGAACGAAAGGCTTGTAGTAAAAGTAAACAATAAAGTGACCTCTTCAGGCGAGAGTGAAATTAAGGTCCAGATCGGAATTAAGGTCACTAGTACAATACCTGTGCGCCGTTACTTCCAATAAATCGTTGGGAACAAGTCTTGGTGCTTGTATTTGTTTAAATTTTACATACTAATTGTGGGATTTTCCATTGTAGCCCGCGGGCGTTTCTTGTACTCAAGGGACCGGTATGAAATTGACTACCAAGTGGTCATGAGGTAGTTTTACAAAATTTGGGATTTTCGTAAGTGTGCTACACGTTTTGCTGTAATGTTGTTCATAACTGTCGTAAACTGCGATTCTGAAAATATGTTATCGAAAATAACCAATCTCAATTAATTGGTGTCTGGAATCATTCAACATTTTTTGGTGCATTTGCCTCCTGGATTCCTGAAAATTAGTTTTTGTATAAGGATTTTGTATAGGATAAAATAAAGATATTGTCGATATTATAAGGGTAGGTAAATAACCAAACTCATATACAAGTGGTGCTTCTGCAGATTAAGCTGCGAAGTTCTGGCAAAATAATACCGCTTTGCAACAATTACGTCATCATATCCATCTATCCCTTAGGAGAAATAGACGTTACTATTAACAAGAAAATTAATTTCCACTTCAGTAAACATTTTTATCTATTGTAAGTCGTTCATTAGCGCTATACCATTGAAGTTAATTAACATGTTCAGACTTTCTTGTATTGTACGTAGGTAAGTAATGTAGTTTGCTCAAAGAAATGAATGATGTAACAACATACTTTGTCATAAATATCTCTGTAATTACTTCAAATATGCCGATTATAATACATTAATTATTTAACCACACGTAATTTTCCCCGTATTCATTGGTTGGAACAGTCGGATAGTCGACTAGTGTGCGCCCAGCCATGCCGACACCCAACACTGTGTCTGACTAGTTTGTATTTTTTATCGTGAACCAAGTAGATAAGATGACCGCGTATAACCGTGGGAAGCATGATTATGGTGCAAATTTGTACCAGCAGCGTGTCTAACTGATCGTAGATAGCTAAAAGAGTACTTACGGCTTAAATAGAGATTGCGTTTTTTGCTGATCAAATCAGCGACTATCGTCTCTCGTTTCCTTTTGCGAAATTTCTTTTGTTTATTTCGTGTAATGCATGCAAATTTTTAGTTATCGGCTTTTGATCAAAGGTAATATGCTGTTTTCGTTTATTTAATCTTTATTGATCTATGAAAAAGTGCAAATAACACCATTTTGCATATTTTTGTACACACTATTATCTAGATGTCCGCCGTGTCTTCACCCACCGGCACCGTTTGGTTAGAGAATGTCCTCCACTTTCATCTATCTGTCTCTAGATGTTCGTCGTTTATTCCCCCATGTGTTTATTCTGCACATCATGACACACATATTTATAGATATTTTCAGAAAATTACTGCCCATTTTACAAGAGGTGAGGAGCTCTTTTTAAAGCGCGATTAGTGGAGTTATATTAATAATTATGCTTCTATGCGTCATCTACCTCTGCTGGCGTAATTCTATGTATGTAAAAACTCTAAACTAATGTGACAATATGCAACAGTTGAATCGACGTAATGTGTGTCGGTTTTTGACCGTTTTAGAGTTCCACTTCCTTTAACGTATACTGATAATGTACCGTAGATAAATTGATAAAAATCTCTATGACAAAAGCTTTAAATTGACCAAATTCGCGCCGCCAGTTAAACGTTCAGTGAATTTATTACGGGAATGTTGCGATTGTTCTGAACTTACATTGTAGGTAATTAAGTGCTGTTGTAATTATTTACACATTTCTGGTGTAAAAATTAGTTTTAGAATAGTTTGTTTTATTAAAAAAATTGGGTGTTCAGGGGCCCAAGTTAACCCTCACCTGTATGAGGTGCACCCGCTGACAGACTGACTAGGCTCTGGCAAATGTACTTTATAACAAGGAGCCAACAAAGTGAATGGCAAAATGTAAGCGCAATAAACCCCTTTGTCTACTTACCCTTATGAGGACACAGACTTGGTTCTCTGTGTGTTGTTAAATAAATCCTATTATTGGGCTACAGACTGATGCCTCCGGCTTCATCCGTGTCGAATAGTTTACTCGCTACAGTAGGTAGGTACAGTAACGTTCAGTAACGTTGGGTTACGTAGATATAAGTACTAGGGAACGTATCTACAGGAATCAAAGACTTCAATTCCCAATATTGTTATAATTTTCAGAATAAAACGAATGTTTACATAATTCTTTGCCCTAGCTGTCCCCCAGCCTTGGGGCGATTGATTTCCCCTCCGTATTTGTTTTATTTTAGTTTTTCTTCTATATTATTTAAATTTTACCACATACTAAATGAGGTCGTATGCCAAGCGGGCTAGCACCTTCACATGCCGCTCCCCATGGAAAAAAAATATTTTTTTATTACACAAAGCAATACCTTATTTTATTTCTATCTGTGGCTTTACCTATATAAGCATGACAAAATAGTTTTCCCCCTTTTATAGTCTGTCCCTATGCAAAGGACCTCGTATGACTGACAACTTGTAATCTACGAGAAAAAAAAAATCCAACAGGGATTACTCTCCATGACAGTCGTACGATGACAACTGCCAAAAAACATGCTTAAAAAAGGAAATTGTCAGACAATGCCTAGCTAACTTATGCTAAATAGAATTAAATCAATAATCCATAATGAACCCTCTTAAGATTACAAACGGACTGAGAGCAAATTGTCCTGATGTGCCATCGAAAGAAAATCTATAATCAATGTTTGAATTTAATTTTGATCTCAACGTCGTTTAATAGAGAATTCGGTGGCCACCTGACCACATCTATTGACTATGTTAAAATAGTCATAATCGAACTTTATTTTAGTTTTTCTTCTATAATATTCAAATTTTACCACATACTAAATGAGGTCGTATGCCAAGCGGGCTAGCACCTTCACAGTACCCACTTCGAATGGATTTGTTTCCGAAATATGAGACCTACTGAGCCTGAATGCACTGACTCACTATTTGGCTTTTCTAGCCCAGAATAGGGAATAGTATCTTTTTAGTGAGAGTTTGGACTTGTGAAATATCTCATTTATCACATAAACTTTTAAATCATTGTGACTCACAGTTTATATGAATAGTGATTTAATCGAACTGCATGTGTCGCAAATTCGCAACGGCATCTCACGCGCAGGTCCAAGGCCACGAGCTGTCAAACGTCATTGAATTGATGATGTAGGTATGTATCCGTGCCAAGGACAGTTGTGTAAACAAAAACGGCCTACACGTACTCGTATTTGTATCATAAGAGTTGATTAGAGTTTAAATATCTGGATTTGGTAAGTTTGTGCGTTAAGGATTTTAATAGAACTGGGTAATTGTCGAAATGGCAGTAGGCTCACCCTATTGCCATTTCTGTGCAATAGTGCACAGAACCTTGTCAAACGTGAATTCGGCAAGGTTATTGGCGAAAAGTGGGAGGTACTTGAATTTTTTTACTAGTACATTAGTTTTTTAAGTTTTTTATTGAAAGCATCATCTTGTCGCAATGTTAGATACTTAGCAGCACCTCTGGTCACAAGGAAAGTGAAATCTGACTTCTCATCACCCTTCTAAGTGCATACTTAGTCCCATTCACAATGCACATACTGAATGAGAAAGAGCTGGCTTTATCGGTTGCATAATAATTGTCACTTGAATGGTTGTTGTCACAAATTCCTGACATACGTGGCAAACAATCTGACTTTTCGCAATATATTTTGACCTGTCAGTTGTTTGTTACTCAACCAAAACAAGCCATATTACGAGTCCAACGACATTTAATCACGACAATAATGCTAACAATGCAAATTGTATCTAATAATAGCCCCCTAATCGTAGACATATGATTCAAAGTATCACGCACAATAGATCCTTTCTCCTAACTAGAGCGTAGGTGTACCAATGGCCTTGGATACCTAACTTAGTAGGCGGCGAGCAACGGGTTGACATTTTGAGTGTTGCACGTTTGCATACACGGTGCTGTATTAGATTTAGATCAAATTAGATCGATAATCGGTATTTTTCGGTAAAATAACTTATTTTATATTCGGGTTTAGTTGAATGTTACACAATTGTTAAATAACATTTCGTAACAACAATGCTTATCTGAAATCGTAGGCTATCGCATGGCAATAGTTTTTATGAATGAATGTTTGTTGGCAATCGGATTGTCATAATGCAACAAGACGGATCCAATTAAATAGTAATTTACTGTCAGTGTATTATAGATTGGTAGAATATTTGGAGCGAAACCAATATACCTAATTCCTATGTTAATATTGTCGACATCGATGTAATACTGTTGAAATAATTCAGTTTCTACTAGTGTATTCCATATTTTTTATTGCGTAATTAGTGGATCGCCCTTTGTTGCGGATCTTGCGAATTGTATAGGCCTTGAAATCGTTGTAAACATTTTTGTTTATAAACATGCTTGCAAAAAACAGTTTCCGAGTTGCTGTCATCATGTTATGGAGTTGATCAGTTCAGATCAGTAGTTGCCAGAAACTTTGGTGTTGGCAACACTTGTGTATCAAATGTTAACAATGAATACGGGCTTTATTCCAACATATGTTTTGGACGTCCCTGGAGAAATCGTTCTAAACTTTTACTTTTGAGTTTCGTACCGTATTCAACTATAATTTTATTTTAATCTAAAAGCTATATGTGGCTACGTACCTACTGGACCCTCAAAATTCGACCTCACCTATAAATATGATCCATTGGACCTCCATGTTAGAATTGGACCCTCAATCTTGGATTTCATTTTTATTTTAGTGCCCATTAGACCCTCTGTCAAACAACAAGTTCTATTCGACCTCATGTGTACATCTTCATTTGAAAAAGTTAAAATACAATCACGCACAAAAGTGATACACTTTCAAAAATAAAACACTGAAATGTAATAATCAATATTTTAATCAAAAATATAAACAACAATGTTTTATTACAAATAAAAATATTAATATAATAGATATAAGCATATATGCGGTGATATACGGTGATATACGCATTTATGGTTATATTAGCGTTTAAAACAAAGTGTTTACATACATGTTACTACTTGGTTAATTTTAGTAATCGTAAATATAAGATAATCCTTTTCATGAGTATAATTAAAATCTCAATATAAAACTCGTCAAAAACGGGTCAGCTATTGAGTATAAAAATCACAGATATATTAAAATCTGTCTTAAGGTAATAAAATAATCAATATACTTACCTAGCTATTTGGTGTGATTTATTTGCTATTTTTTTTGATGTGCAATGATTTATTATAACTATTTACATTCTATTATTGTAAAATGGCAATTAAATTATAAAGTTATAAACTAATGTTTACAGGAATATAAAATAGGCTAAACAAGGTTACCTAGCTAAGTTTTATAATTATTGGACTTCCGATTAACAACTTTCTACGTAACTGTACCTTTTCTTATTAAAATAACACCGAACGAATAACAAATGAACACATATTTTTTGGAGGTCCAATAGGCCCTACAAAAGAGGTCCAACGGAGTCTTTTGTATTAGATTTAATTTTGAAGGTCCAACGGGCACTGAAAAAGAGGTAGAATGGGCACCTTAATTATTATAGTTTGCAGGAGGTCCAGTGGGACCTAAAAATGAGGTCAAGTGGATACTTTTGTGAGAGGGTCGAATCTCGGAGGTCGAACGGGTACCTAGCCAAATATGTAGGTAATTAAAATTATAAAAATAGGTGTGCTTATGAGCATAATTATGCATCAAATCAATAACTTCATGCTGCGTGATTAACATAATGCTTATTTGATTAAATTAATCGTCATAAAGCTAATAAAACGCCACTTACTTCGTTATAACTAAGATTTTAACTTACGTCATGTGGCTTGCTACTTGTAGGTAGGTAACCTATTTATTAGGTATGCTTATTTCTATCAGCATACCTAATAAATCGGTTAAATTAGTTAAATTAAATTATTAAATTAATTATATAATATATTATATATATATATAATAATATGTAATAATATTAATTATATAATAATTATTAAATTAAATTAAATTATATAATTCGGTTAAATTAGTGTGCTTCTGCACACTAATTTAATAGTAATACATATTAGAATAATAATAAGATTTTAAATTCATGCCGTGTTTATCATGTCAGGTAATTTCGTATGCCATCTTGTTACTTGTTTTAATTAGAGAATGCAGTTACCACCAAGTAAGGAAAGGACTTTGAGCGTCGCCAAGCGCATCGTTAATACGTAAACAATCAAAATGGCGACCAAAATCTTACTTACAAATAGGTTTTCTATTTCCTTTTGAGTACTTTACACGATGACAAACGTAACAACGGCTTCGTTTACAAAGATCAATAACATTTGTACGTAATCGATGCGCCGGCACCGGTTGCAGTAACCGTAGTTAACACAACCAGCTGTACAACCGCCGCTCGCAGTTGACGGGTTAATAACGAGATCAAGACCGCAACCACAAGGTCGAGGTAATTCTAAAGCACTCATAAGTGTGAAACGCGCGCAAATCTAATATAAAAATGTCCACCCACTGTGTTTGTGGTCGCACTTGTGTGTGATGGACAACGATTACCTCGGGTACTATAGTCACTTGGTTTGGTTCATATCTACCTAAGTATATCCCCTCCTCTCCTTACCCTCTCAGTAAAATAATTAAGAATGTGGTATTGTTTTCAGTATGTGTTATTGTTAAAAGCAAATGCAAAAAAAGAACAGCTTTTAATGCGTATTAGAATTGGTGACTGAGAATTTTAATATCGTCACCACACCACTGACGACAGTGCTCGTCTGAAAGCCACTGATTGGATAAGTAAGTATTTATTATGATAGCTGTACGCTCTCCACCCATTTTGTAGGGTAAATAGTACCATGTTTATTACCTTTGAAGGCACACGACATTTTGTAGTGGTGTGGAGTGATCTAGTTTCCCCCCAGAAACAAACTACTTGTTCCCTGGATGAAAATTTAGCCAAATAATAATTAAAGTGCTGCTTACGTAAGATTTTGTTGCCTTTCATCAACATTTCATCGCAAGGCAACGGCATTCAATTTCTTTTTTTAAATTACAATATAACTGCTACTTTTTATTAAATTCATTCGGCCATTTTGGACATAACCCATTATATGTGTGCCCGGTGACGGCAATAGGCTTGCCCCCTATTACGTCGGACTAAAAATACAGGCAAATTGTGGGTGTGTAATGCACCTCTGCCCAACCCTTCGGGCATATAGGCGTGATATGTGTATGTCTGTCTATTGTCTTTGCCGACGAACACATACTTACATGATTAATTAATTAAAAATTCGATGAACAGCATAATAAGCCCGTGGGAATCTAAATGAAAAGGGTGTTCCGGTTCTGTGATCTTAGAAACTACTTGATCGAACTCGAACATGTCCGACTACTACTATTAATCATTCTCATAGCCAACCTCCGAGACCCAAGTCATCCTCATCTATTTGCAATACTCTTATCGACAGACTGATGAGGCTGTGGCATATACCCAGTTTTCCAAGAAACGGCAATGGGTTCGCCTCCTATCACGAAGGATCTGCAAAGTGACTGGCTACATAATTGAGCCGTTTGGGGTTGAGACACTGGGGTCATGGGGTCCCAGTGCTCGCCGCCATTATAGAGACATTGCTAAACGTTTAATCAATGCTTCTCAGGACCAGAAGGCTATTTTCTGGTCCAAAGAATAAGTATCGCCATCCAACGTCGGCGTCGCAACACAGCCAGCATTCTGGGAACCTTCCCACTCGCAATGACGCGGAGGATTTTTTAAACGATATTTTGTAATAACCAATAATATAATTGTCGAGTGTATAATACTCACATTTACAAAGATTTTGGGAATATTGGATTGGTACACATTGTTCACTTGGTCTAGTTATAAATTCTTGGCTTTTGGATTTCATTCTATCTATCTATTTCGTTATTTTGATAATATAACAATCCTCTTTTTTGTTTACATTGGTTTACCCTCCTACCTGCAGTAGATGTCTGTTTCACGGTCTCGAACGAAATTAAATTTTCTAACACAACACAAATACCAATTATCTATTATATAAGCGAAGGTTAAATTAATCTTCTGTTACATTCGAACGAGTTAGTCATCGACTCTATTCTTCCGTAAATATCCAAGTTCAAAATCAATGTCATGTGACCTGTTTGTTTTTTTTTTCTTGGAGGGACGTCCGGCAACTGTTACGTCACTGCTAACCGCGAGGGTTACCCGCCGGACAACCACCCGTGTCGTCCGCCCGAGTTGTTCCGTCTTGCGTAACGTTACTTGACGCCCTTAAAATATAACGTTGTTTATAAATGACCTCACTATTAACTATTTAAGCTGATGGTTTTTTTATATAAATGTCATGCCTCATTCATTATTTAATGGCGACCACCATCGCCAACATAATCGATAAATTTTACGGTTTTAAGATTAAACTTTAAATTTATATTGATTTTATTTATCTTCTTTGGGTTACTTTAAACGGCGTACATGTTTGAATGTTTATCACCGTTATCAGTCTTATCTGGAATTAGTCACAGCGTTGATTTGGTATCATTTACATTTCATGGCTGAGCAAGAGTATTGATGGTGAAATGTTAAAAAGCCGTATAACGGTCTCTCTTTGAGATATTTGATATAGTTAACAGGTCAATCGATAAAGATTACCGGGAAAGTGATATCTTTATCTCGAGTCTATAATTTATTGAAACTGAATATGAAACCTGTTCATTAGAGTAATAAATAAGTAAATAAATTTGTTTTATTTATGTAAATAATTTATATTCAATTTAAGTACATATCTGATTTAATGATAAGAAAGATTTATTAACGTTAACGATGTCACAACTTGTGATACCATTATTTAGATTACTCTCCACAATTTATAGAATCAATCTCATCTGTTACGAAAACTGCTACGAAATTTGGTACCTACGGGAGATCGTTTGAGACCCCAAGCGGATTTTAGACTACTTTTGATACCTACTAAGCAGGTGGGGCCGTGAGCGTCTCGTACGACATTAAGCCTTTCCAGGGACCCAACAAAATTAACGAGGCTCAAGTCAACCCTCGCTTGCAAATACCTACCCACGTGACCCTGGCAAAAGTGGCTGATTTATTGCATTATGATAAAATATTTCATCTACTTCGCTAAACGTCTCATCGATGCTTCTCAGGACTATTCAGTACCAAAGGCTGGTTATTTTCTGGCTCAAATAATAAGTATCGCATCCAACATGACAACGCAGCCAGCATTCTGGGAAACTTCCTAGTCAGCAATGACGCGGGGGATTTTTTAATCAATAAGTATTTTGTGATGGATATAATGTACATTTGTAATTAGTTAATTACACTACTTATTAATAATGTTCATCTTTTACATAAATCTTCCAACAAATCTGACTTCTTCTCCTACTCTTTCTCCGTTCATGCCGTCAGACTGTGGAACGCTCTTCCAACCGATATAAGGAACTGCAGAACTGTGTCTGGCTTCAAGAAGAGAGTCAAGGAACACTATCTCGCTGCCTTACCTTAATTATTGTACGTCTATGTATGTTTATATATCTTTTTATGTATGTATTTGTGTATTTCTGTAGTTATAGTTTATGTAAGTTTATTAACCTGCACACACATCAGGACCTGTTTGCATCACGATCTCCTCTCTTAGGCCCACTGGAAGAGATCTCTTTAGAGATAAGTGGCGCCATTGTATACATGTTTAGTTTGTATCCATTTACTGTTTTATTTACTGTGTGTGTACAAAAATAAATAAATAAATAAAAATAAATAAATAAATAAAAATAAATAAATAAATAAAAATAAATAAATAAATAAAACAGTATTGTAGATATCTATGTCATACCATGACCTTTTAGTTGATACGTGCTCTCATATTCTTATTTATACACCTGTTCTACAACTGCTACAACTCTTCGTTGTAAATCTTCAACAAAATAATAAATAAATTAACAACTGTCATCATTTTGGTTCCACTTGTGTTACTTTCCATCGGGTAACGGTATTTTCAGCTTTGTCCCAAGTGAATTTATGAAAGCGATGCCCTTAGCGAGTCTGCTTGTGGCTTGTGCATTCGGCACTTAGCAGTCAAAGACAATTATAACGGTCGGATATTTCTAAATGAGATTATAATTTGTCATTTGCGTTCGTTTTTTGAACGTTGTCGCTATTTTTAACCGACTTTTTGGTTGGTGATTTTGAATTTAGAATATTCATAAGGTTGTCAAAAGGAATCCGTATCAGCGTCAATCTTAATACCCTAGAAATAGAATAAACGTGTGCTAATTCATCATGCAATCCATATACATAGCATAGGATGAGGTTCGAGGGAAAATAACCATTAACAACCACTTGCACATTAAAAAAATTGCTGCATTACTTTATAATTAAATTCTTTAGACATTTAATTGGCTTTACGTCCATAACGTTACAATTGTCTGAACCAAGCTGTCAATTAATTGCGCAAAATACGAATTGAGTACATCTGTTGACAGGTGGTAGGTAGGTAATTATTAGTAATTACTGAACACCAGTTTATGTTGTATAATGTCGGATGGTTTTCAATGTCAATGTTCAGGATGCTATCAAGTACTTGTATTACCATTACGTGACGGCTGCTCGCGTGTCGCCCCTTGCTTGTTAGGTTTGTTTTGAGACACACATTAGCTTCGTAATTTTTACTTATATTCATTGACTGAGGGAGCGAAGCGACCGAAGGCTCCGTTTCAACTTGCAGACTGGGGAGAATTTCTTTCGTCTGTACCCATCTACGGGTTCTGTCAGATCATGTTTGAGGCCGTATTTATCAATCGATTTGCATGAAACTTTACACACACACTCCTTGCTTACAATGAATAACATTTGAATGATTTTTGGAATGGATGACAAATGAAAGAGTAATAAAGAAAATTGAAGAAGAAATTTTCTTAACAAAGACGCTCCCGAAGTCTACGGTTCACAGAACCACTAGAATAATAAATTATTCTCAGTCCTTAACTTTACTTCAGACACTACAGACAGGACTCACTGTAAGGTGAATTATAATTAAAGGCCTATTAAGTTGGTCATGTAGAGGGAACAAAAAAACTTTATACCTATACCACAGAATAGGGAATAGTACTTACATACAGAACTTGCACTCCGACGTTAATTAAAGCACATTCTTTTGTTTACAGAGACCATCATTCGAACGTTAGGGTTGTCCAGTAAAGTAAAATATATACCAGCAAAATTTGACCAATAAGTATGACGTTAATGCCTCAATATCAAATCTATGGTCAATGCCGTTTTACAAACAAGAGACCCTTACCCCCCCTTACTGATTTACAACTTCAAGTTGTCACTGACGTCACGTATTTTCACGTATTTTTGCGGTTGTTAGGCGAGTGACATAGGCCTGCCTATACATACATCGTACGAGCTTAAAAATTACCCTCGACTCGATACTGACTATTATCATTAAAATATGTCACGAAAGCCTTACTGCGGCAAAATTGTAATTTGCTTAAAAAAACATCGCGTGATGGCATATTTTTAACTTCATTCTAACTTCTAGGTACTACAATACCAATTAAAAAATTTATAACGGTAGCCATTGTAGCAGTGTAATAATGTGACCAAATGTTTTGCCAAACTACGAAAATTGGATTTTAATTTATAGTAGTTACTTAAGATTATATGTATACTTGTTGCAACTCGTATTGATGCATTATGAATAACTAAAAGTCACTTGCAAGTGACTTTTAGTTATTCATATATATTCATTTTAGTTATCATATACATTCATTTTAGTTATGCAATGCCGGTTAGTAGTGGTAACAGTGCACTGTTACCACTACTAACCGGACAGTTAGTTACCTTTGATAATGCTATTAGCCGAAACCGGTTAAGTTCAGTTTAAAATTAATAAAGTAGTGGTAGTACCTACCTAGTTTAAATAAGTCTTCGATTCTTCATAGTGTATTATTGTTTTAAATACACTTTTTATACTTTAGTCGTTCATTTTATGTGACGTGTATTATTAAAAAGTTAAATAGTTTCATTAACGTCGGTACCATGAAGCCCCGTGGTGCATGACGCCCTGTCCTGCGAATGTTCCCGTTCCCATGGGACGCAGGTGCCATTGTAATACACGCTTTTGAATTATTCATGGGACTATTGTTCACATTTACAACCAGATAGTATTGTAAATTATATATTTTCCGGGGTTCAGAAACTTAACCTGACTTAAGAAATTTGGAATCTTTAGGGCGGAAGTTATAAGAAAAGTAGTAAAAAAAGAAGTCCATATTTGACTTGAAATTGTCACCAATAACTGTTGTGTCACATGTAATAGGGTCGAGCCTATTTTGTCTTTGCCAAAACCTGAGTGGGTTTGGGAAATGTTCACCGAGAGGAGATTTCGTTCTCATTTCACAGAAAATGGAGGTTGCTAAATTGGACATTATGCGATAACTAAATTAATATTTAATGCATGAACTTACACAGATTTTTATAAAGATTAACATGTTAAGAGCAGTTGAGTGTAATTATGGTTAGTCAGCAGTTTTATTTATCTTCGCGGTCTGATGCTTTTTACTCGCTTTTATGACTTGTACCTACCGTGAAGTAACTTGTAACTACCGTGAAGAGATAGTGTTAAGTACACTGTGCTTATTTTAATACGTATCTTGTATATTTTGAATGTAGGACTAATTGTTATGTAACAAAAGTATAAACAAATATAGAAATTGGTTAGTATATACCTATTTGGGACATTTTTCACACAGTGTCAGCTAGCCCAAAGTAGCTTTAACCATTGGACCACACAGGTCACTCGCACTACTTCACCTAAACAGGTCCACCAAATGACAATCGAAACAGTAGGCATAAATTACTGATTAGTCTTTTGGTCTTCCACAGACCGCTAAAGCTCTGGTATAATGTCCAAACGTAGGTACAAGATTCCGTATATTTTAACATTTTAACCAGAGGAAATCGTATGTCACGATATGTAACTTACCCATTATGTTTGTTAGTTAAGTATATGCAAGTGAGTCTTCATTTACTTACAACTATTACTACAGCTTTCTTGTAGTAATGTAGGTTATTAAAGCAAGAATGCCATTCGCAATGGATTCAGTGTGGTTAAACCATTCAGATTCCCTAGTAAATGTTCCCACTTCTTCACACTTTAGTGTCTGGCTTAATAATATGTTTTTACTGCTTAAAGCATTCTCCTTTATCTCACTACTTTCGCCTAATGTGATTTATTAAACATTTCTATTGATACCATGTTTGTGCTATATCATGTCTGTGCTGTATCATAAATGCGGTAATATATTTAGGTTAAAATCGCTAGCAAATGTAGGTATATTTGCAAAATACTATAAATGTTTAGAACGATCTTGGAAGATTTGGATATAAGTTACTGTAAGAACACGGAAACCCACCATAGCACCATAGCATAGATACTATGAGCAATGTACAAGTATAATGATCCAGTCTCCAAAATAAATTTCTTCTTCTCTTGTCTTTTCTCATGTCTTCCTCTCAATTCCCAGAAATAGTCGCGGGTTGGGTGGAGTTCGGGCGATCAGCAACAGCATCACTGTTTGTGATACCTAGTAAGTAACTGCAAGAGATGGAATGCTAATTTGCATAACATGGCAAAGCTTTTGCTTTTTGGAGTTTTCTCTTGCTTATCGCAAAGTCAATTCAATTTTGACGAGCCATAAATAAAGTAAACTCTGGATCTGGATTTACATGTGGATAGATCGGATGTTCATTCTAGGATTCGTATGATAACCAGTCATTTCAGTTCATTAAAAACTTCGCTCAAACTAAATTACCATCATGCCACTTGCAAAGTGGTCGACCATTGAATTACGCTTCATTTTTGACCATTCACTACCCATTGTTAGCAAGATCACTATTTGGACCCATCGCAACTTAAATTATGACCTCCAACGTTCCGGTTTAATAGGTGAAACTTTTGGATGGCATGCCTTTGTATGATTGACTAGGCCACTTTCTTTGTTGCGTTATGATTTTTGCGTGCACTGCGCTGAGAAAGATGACAATCAGATCACAATTTTGTTGGTACGAGTACTTAATTTTTTCTCAATCCTAACAATGGCCAAGTTAAATAGATGATTATGGTTTTATAAAGCTTATTATGGTTTATAAGTTTTGATACATTTAATTTCTATATAGGTACTTAGTTTGTTTTATCCTGTAAACTAAATCACGCCCGTCATTTCACCTGCTTGTTCATAAAGGGAATTTCTCTAGTTGTAACATGAGAGGAATTTGTTTTAACAGTTAGTACTATGGAGTGGAAAACAGTACTTATGTAAGCACTGGGATCTAATCTAACTCACAGTAAAATAAAACCGTTCTCCTCTCGTTGCATTGCGTGTTCGAAACAGTTTGTATATCGACTAATGGTGGATAAGCACGGAAGCAGCAGCGAACTTTTAACCTCGCCACATATTATTGATATTACTAATAGAATTACGACTTTCTAAACGGTTATTAAGAGTCACTTAGCACAGTTTTCGACAGCAACATAAAGGCGGTATGGTATATCTTGAGTTTTTCTGTCGTGACGAGAACGCGCTTGTTTTTGTACGTTCAATCTCACTTTCACGTCATGTCCTTATAAGATGTATATTATAATTGTTAGAATTTCGATTTCGTTTAGATGCTCCGAGGCTTTTGTGGATAGATGATGTTTTAATGAGTTTTAATTGGGTATCTGTATCATCCACTTAATTTTTTGGTCTACTAATAAGCTATTAAAAATTGCTTGAGTGTTTTGCCTATTCGTGTCTTCTATCTTGAAATTCTATTCGTACACGAATAGTCATAATTTTCAAGTTACTTAGTACATTAATACAAGAAGTTACATGAGAGATTCTGATTCCACAAGAACATGTCTAATTAAGTTACTCAAATTTAATATATAAATTAGAAAAATAATGTACTTAGTAGGTTCCTTAATAATGCTATCAATTATAAAAGTAGGCTAGCTTAAACAACTAAGAACTTCATTGATTGCTGCGAAAATGACATTTTTTGGACCTTTGACCTCGAATAAAAATTTTTCCACACACGGGAATGATGGGGAACTTTTAAATTTTATTTATAATTATTTTCTGAACAATTTTACTGATTTTCAGCTTGTTGGGACTTTATGCACCTTCGAATATCTAACTAAATTGACCGGACTAATAGCCAGAGCACTGCTAAATTATGTTAATCAATCTAACCATTTCTTTCAAGTTTACGAAATAAAAGGAAATTGTAATGTTGGCAGATTAGCTTTTGCAACGACCCGTGCGTCCGCGCCTAATGGCCACGGAAGCTCGGCCGCACGATCACCCTGGGCGTTTGCTTTTCGTGACGCTTGCGCAGAATATTGCCATATTGCCTTACCTAATGAAATTATGTTACCTTCTTAACCTTTATAATAGAATGAACTTTTCTAATCAGCTCGATAAAGTGTTTCAACATGCTTATCTAATGTTAAGGCTATAGAAAATACAATTTATTTCGTAGCTGTTACAAAAATCAAAAGAGGTTTGAATGCCATAAAAATCGATGATCTTCAAGAAGTCGTTTTGTGCCATCACACCTCATCAGATTTTCCTCTCTAAGACTGGAAGTGCTGTGTCTGAACTATAGGTACCTGTATTACAATCAGCTCGACTTGACCGTTGAATTTATAGTGATTTCATTGAATAGGAAACGGGAATCCCACGCTAATAAATCAGCACGGTTTAGTCTGCAAGTTTGAAGGAAATACACAGATTTAAAGTTCTTATCATAAATATAAAATTAATAACTACAACATGATTACCAGTAACTATATACCTACACTTGAGTATTTCTGTATTTCAGTGATGGCGAAGGCTTTATAAACATACTAACTATATTCACTTCGTTATTGGTTTTTTGAGTCACATCGTAAACTCTTTCCAGTTGCTTCGAATGTTCTTTCTTATATTTTAATTTCACTTCACATAGAATGGATAGCCGTTCACTTATATTTACCTAATTATATGACCGGTATGGGTCTCTTGGGTTGTTCATCAACTCGCAGGTGAGAAACTTGTGCGCACCCGCGAGTTAGCATCTTCTGATTTTACCTACTTTTCTTGTCATCAACTCGTGCGCGCGTAATATTAGATTAAAATAAGTACAGTTGGCTACAAAAATTTTTAAACGTATATATATATATTTTATCTACTTAGTTTAAATGTATTGGATTCTTCTCTGCCTACCCCAATTGTATGACGTATTATATGCCTACCTATATTTGTTAAGATATTTAATATAGTTAGAGATTAGAATAAAAGAAAGAGAAGCTTTATCTTATTATGTAATAAGTATTGTAGTATTAGTAATAAATAAAACAACACGTCAAAAGTATAAACTGTATATTCCTAAAAATAATCAACAATATTACAAAAATTAATGAATGTGGTATATTGCTATTATATACAAAATATACCCATTTTATGGCAAGGACACTACCAACAATACTACCAGTAGTGTCATTTACAATTAACGACACTACCACGCCCATTTTAGATCAAATTGTACAGTCAACAACTACGAAATTCAGAAATTTAATTTGTAAAATTGAAAATAAATTATCTATTTTAAAAAAGCAACAGCAATCTTTAGAAATGTAACTATTATTTTATGACTTTATATTATGGCTAGTCTATCTAATCTTGAAGGCTCTTATGTTGTTATGTATTCCTGGTACATTTGAGGTTTGTGTCTTTTATAATGGACAATCATTTTCATCTGTACTCGGTGCACCTTTTGACACATTTAAATAAACTAAACGGATCGAGATTCGAATGAGATTTCGAAAGTGCTTATGTAGTTCTGTAGTCCTAATATTTTATTCGAGGTACGTGCCATTTATATTAAAAGATGGCCTCGCCATCAATGTGACTAACGAAATATGGGTACAATAAACAGCTCTGTCTACCTCATCAAAGCATAAACGTGATGCATCAGCAAGAACGGTTTCTGAACAAAACTTCTTCGAACACATTTTGAAGAAACCAAACTGAGCGAAATAAGAGTTGGCGAGTGCTCTTTTATAGTTCTGTACTCCTAGTACTTTTGTTGTTTGTGTATCTTATAATAGAGAGTTAAGGGACCCAAGCGGCTCTGGTAAGATATGCCAAAAAAAATCATACTATATTACTTTTAAATATAATGTATGAGGGTTTTCATAAAAAAAAAGTTGTAGGTACATACTTATAATATAACTATGTAACCTACTATATGTATAAGTTTTATATGTAGAAGATTCTTGCTATAAAAATAACATATATCTACATAACTATATCACTTTTGAACACAGCCGTCAAAATACAAACAGTCTTTAGTGCTTTTGGTTTAAAGCATTCTGTATATGACTGTACTATAAACGGGCGCACGAGTTGATGACAAGAAAAGTAGGTAAAATTAGAAGGTGCTAACTCGCGGGTGCGCACCAGTTTCTCACCTGCGAGTTGACGAATGACCCGGTCTCTTTATATTTTGACATCAGATCATGCACTGATAGATTCCTCCGCTCTGCAGCCAGGGACGATTAAGTACCAATTCATCTGAAATACCAAGCGGTCTCGCCAGCTAGTTACAGGTGTTATAGCTGACAAACGCTTAGCTGGTTCTCTAATGTACTAAGGTACTTATTATCCACGTATTTAACAAATAGTTGTATACAGGTACCTATTAACTTTCAGGAATTTCTAATAAGGAAGTTTCCGCCTAAGTAGTTGACAAGCTGTAATTATGTCCATAATTATACATGCTCATGTCCAAGTAATTGACATAGAGCATTATTCTTGGCGCTCAGCTTTCATAGAGATCGGGCGAAAGCATCAGCCCCAGGCGGCCTATATTCAGCCTCTGTCACACTGCAAATTAACTTTCGAAGATTCTGCATTGACGTACGCTCAGTCTGACGTTGATAACCGCTCGTTTCCTGAGTTAGAAAACTAAGAAAAAGTTACTTTCGCGCGGTGACGTTTAAAAATATTTTTTTTTGTATAAATCTTTCAATATTAATGTAAAGTAGTTTCTGATCTGAGAAAGCTACCAGCAATGCCGGTTCTTTATTGTCTATTAATATGGATCTATTCTTGAGATGACCTACTTTGTGCTTTATCTTTGGCAGTAGGGTATAAAATACAGCCAGTGGGGCAGTAGATTTGAAATATGTCTTTAACCTAAAAGTCGCCGTCTCTTTCATGATAAGCTTGCATCTAGATTTATGTCTGCAGTATGACAACTTCATTTGTAATCCTATTTCATTTCACTTAAATATTTGAACATGACAGATAAGAGCACACTGACGTGAGTGCTTTCGTGTTGTGTAGGCTGGATTTATTTAGAAGTCGTGATTTTCCCCCGAGACTGGATAATATTCATAAATTTTAGATGCATAATATATTGTACGATGTCTGCTAGTAAGAGATTTTAGTACTGTGTTCGCGTTGAAGGATTCCCTCGGCGTCGACGAAATGGCGTAAGTTTACTTACGTCTAGTATATTTTTGTTCACAATATAATAGAAGTAAAATGTAAGATAATTGATCCATTCTTTAATTAAACCTTCGAGCGCTACCTAGAACTAATAGTATTACTAATACTAAAGTATACTAGCAAATAGCTAATTTAAGTGATAAGCATCAACCTCATTATCTTGATAACAACATTTATGATCTTGAAGAAAAGTGTGAAGTTTATGATGGAAAAAGATTACGACCGATTGTTTTTAGATAGTAAAAATATTGTTAATACTTCAGTTTGTTATCTTGATTTCCTACTTATTATAAGTAACTATTTCTGGGGCGGGGCCCCAAGAGGGGGCGGGGCCCCAAGAGATTAGACTACGTCCTCGCCGTCCGCCCTGGACCCCAACTTGACCACGGTAACGCAGTGGCAAGTTGGGTGACCGAACGTCGAAATCGAAACTTGAGTGGCCAACACAGAAGAAATTTTGCTTACTATGAAGCCTGAAGAGACCCCCGGTCCTGACACTGCCCTTCCCCGGGCAGTCTCAGCCGACGACATATTGCGCGAACAACGGACTTCGATGCCTATTGATTTGGGGGCTCGCGTCGCGCCGCCTAGTTGCAGCGCGACGTCGACGCCCCATGGAAAAGTTGCTGCTGGGACTGACGATGGGTCAGCTCCCAGTAGCGTGAAGAGTAAGGGCCGTTCTGCCTCGCAGAAGAGGACCCTCGAGAAGGAGGGACCGCCACGCGACCGGAGCACTAGTTGCTCTGGATGGGGGTCCCTCCTCTCCAGCGATTCGGAGGAGGAGGTGCCGGTAAAGACGGTGCGCACGCGTCTCGGCGCCTACCGTATGCGCCCGCCAACACCACCCCCGTCATCTGTCCCATCCCTGCGCAGTCGCAGGGATATCGGTGTGCCGCCCGCGCGGGAGATAATGAGTATCTTCTCCCGCATGAACGCGGCCATGCGGGGGAGTAAAAATATGTCGGGGAGGAAGAAGATTGTGGCTTCACTGGTGGATGAAGCCCAATCCTCCCTCGACAAGCTCCTCGAGCGGAGCGTCACAGAGGAGGAGGCGAAGCTCCGCAAGCAGGTTGCGAGCCTGGAGGTGGAGCTCACTGCCTCCCGAAAGGAGATGGAAGATCTCCGTCGGGAGGTCGCTGAGTTGACCAAAGCGGTCAAGGCACCTCCAGGTCCCATGCTACCTCCTCCTCTGACGGCTGGACCAGCGCCGAAGACGGCGCCTAGGACCGCGCCCACCATGGCGCCCGGCTCGCCGCCGAAGCCTGTACCGACTACGGTGCAGGTCCTGACGGCGATCGAGAGGCGCCTCGCGGTCCTGGAGGACCGGGCGTACCGCCCTCCGCTAACGCGCCCCGCGTTTTCATACGCGGCGGCTGTTGGCGGTGCTCCCGCTCCCGATCCTAGCGGCACACCTGCTGTCCGCCGCCCCGCTCCGCCCCCGTCCGCTTCGGTGAGCCGGATACCGGCCGAGACCGCGGCCCAGGCGCGGAAGGCCAAGGGGCGCGGCAAGAAGAGTGGCACCCCTGCCGCCTCCTCTTCCTCTATCGTCGCTCCCGCTGCTTCCTTACACCCCTCCAGACGGGAGGGATGGGAAGTAGTGGGAGCCAAGAAGAGGAAGACGAAGGCCGCAAAGAAAGCGGCCAAAGCCGCCGCGGCGAAGGCGCCGAAGAGGCCCCGCCCTCCTCGCTCCACCGCCGTCGTCCTGACGGTGACGACGGTAGGTGTGGAGAAGGGGGTGGGGTACGCCGACGTACTGAGGACCGTGAAGTCCTCAGTCAACCTCTCGGCCCTCGATATACAGGGGGGGCTCCGGTGCAAGAAGACACGCACCGGGGCTCGCCTCCTCGAGGTCTCCGGCGCCTCCAGCGGCCCTAAAGCTGACGCCCTAGCGGCTCAGCTTAGGGACGCGCTGGACCAAGAAGCCGTCCGCGTCACCAGGCCCACCAAATGCGCCGCATTGCGCATCACGGGTCTGGATGACGCGGCCACGACGGAGGAAGTTGTCTCCGCCGTCGTGGAGGCGGGCGGCTGCCCCCGTGACCAGGTGAAGGCTGGAGATATCTCCTTCGGCTCCACTGGTCACGGGATGACAGTCGTCCAGTGCCCCGTCGCGGCGGCACTGAAAGTGGCGGACGGACGAAGCCTCCTCGTAGGGGGCTTCCTAAAGGCGCAGGTGCACCTCCTTCGTGCCCGGGAAACCAGATGTTTCCGGTGCATGGTGGTAGGGCACTTAGGAGTGCAGTGTACAGCGGAAGTCACCGTGGGCGATCGGTGCTTCCGCTGCAGCCGGCCCGGTCACAAGGCAAGTGCCTGTGACGCCCCGCCTCGCTGCTTTAGATGCGAGGCGGAGGGCAAAACCGCGGATCACCGGGTCGGCAGCACAACCTGCGCCGCCTCGAGGCCAAAACCTCGTCCGTCCGCTGAGAGCGGTGGGGGTGCCGCCCTTGCGCGGCCAGTTGTTTCGCGGCGGGATGCGGTTATGGACGTCAATTAATGTCTGACGCCCGTATCCGTATCCTGCAAGTGAATTTGAACCACTGCCGTGCTGCTCAGGATCTTCTGTACCAGAGCATCCGGCAGTGGTCCATAAACTTGGCCGTGGTCGCCGAGCCGTACTACGTCCACCCGGGAAGCCCGGTGGACGAGGACGGCTCGGCCTGTTGTATCTTTGGGGGGTCCGCCGCAGACAACTCGCGCCTTGCGATCATTGCAAGGGGCCGCGGGTGTGTTGCGGCGGATTATGATGGGTTGGCAGTCGTGGCCACCTACATCTCGCCGAACATTGACGAGTCTCAGTTTGAGCTATGGCTCACTGAGCTCGACGTCGTCTTCGCTGCGTGCCGTCCTCGCCCTGTCCTGCTCCTGGGAGACTTCAACGCCTGGAGTGAGGCGTGGGGCTCCCGGGAAACCAGGGACAAGGGGAGGCTCCTTGAGGACTGGACCAGAACACGTGGTCTGGAGGTCCTCAACCGGGGGAATGTCGCCACCTTTTGGCGGCGGGGGGGGGAATCGATCGTGGACGTAACGTTCGCATCCCCTGACCTCGCCGCCCGTATTACAGGCTGGCGCGTGGAGGAGGGTGAGGAGACGCACTCGGATCATCGGTACATCCGGTTCGATGTCGTCCCCCCACCTGACCTCCCACAGCCGGTGGCAATTCCCCCGGATCCGCGTTGGGCACTTCACCATCTGGATCGGGAGGCTCTCCTGGAGGCATCCATCGTGCAGGCCTGGATTCCGGCACCGGACCGGCCTGCCGATGTGGATGCCGAGGCGGAGTGGTTCAGGAGAGCCATGTCGCAAATCTGTGATGCGGCGATGCCTAGGGTTACACCCAGACCGGCCAGGAAGCAGGTGTACTGGTGGTCGCCGGAGATTGCAGAGCTGCGCGCAGCATGCATCTCCGCCCGCCGCCGGTACACCAGGTTTCGCCGGAGGCGTCGCCGCCCAGACGACGCGGCAGCCCGAGAGGCGGAGCTTTTTCAGGCATACAGGGAGGCTAAAGGTAATCTCCAGGAGACGATAAAGCGGGCCAAGACGGCGGCCCGCGAGGAGCTCCTGGAGACCCTGCAGCAGAACCCATGGGGGCGCCCGTACCTACAGGTCAGGGAGAAACTCCGACCTAGGGCGCCCCCACTGACCCAGAGTCTCCAGCCGCAGCAGCTGGAGCGGGTCATGGGCTCCCTGTTTCCGACGAGCGCGGAGGAGCACGTCCCTCCGCGCATGGCTCCGTCTCTGCCCGACGCGGATAGCACCAGCGAAGACGACGTACCCGAAGTCAGGGTGGGGGAGCTAGGTGCGGCAGTACTCCGGCTTAAACGCCGGAAAATCACTGCCCCCGGACCCGACGGCATTCCTGGCCGTGCATGGGTCCTGGCCCTCGAAGAACTCGGGCCTCGACTGATGGGGCTCTTTAGCGCATGCCTCGAAAGGGGCCAGTTTCCCAAGGTGTGGAGGACGGGGAAACTGGTCCTGATCCGTAAGGCGGGGCGGCCGGTGGACTCACCGTCCGGATACCGGCCGATCGTGTTGCTCGACGAGGTGTGTAAGCTCTTTGAGCGAATTATCGCGGAACGCCTCGTCGAGCATCTCACGAGTGTGGGGCCAGACCTGGCGGATAACCAGTTCGGTTTCCGTCGGGGACGCTCCACCGTGAGCGCGATCATGCGCGTGAAGAGCCTGACGGAGGAAGCAGTCTCGCAGGGCAAGGTGGTGGTGGCGGTGTCTCTTGACATCGCCAACGCGTTCAACACCTTGCCATGGAGCTGCGTTAGGGAGGCGCTCGTGTATCACGAAACGCCTCTCTACCTCCGTCGTATTGTCGGGGCCTATCTCTCGGAGAGGGCCATAGCTTTCCCCAGCTGGCTCGGGCCAGCTCGGCGAGATGTGTCGTGCGGTGTTCCGCAGGGGTCGGTCCTGGGGCCGCTTCTGTGGAACATCGGCTACGACTGGGTGCTGCGGGGTGCGTTGCCTAGGGGTGTCGGCGTAACGTGCTACGCCGACGATACCCTCGTCACGGCGCGGGGTGCAACGTACCAGGAGGCAGCACTCAAGGTCACGACGGGTGTTGCTCGAGTCGTGGGTCGGATACGGCAGCTGGGACTGGAGGTGGCCTTGCACAAGTCCGAGGTTCTGTGTTTTCACAGACCTCGGAACGGTCCACCAGAAGGTTCCAGCATAAATGTGGGAGGCGTTAGCATCGGCATCAAGCCCTCGATGAAGTACCTAGGGATCGTACTTGATAGCCGATGGAACTTCGGACCACATTTCCGAAGTTTGGTCCCCAAGGTGACGCAGGCATCGGTCGCGCTTTCGCGACTGATGCCCAACCTAAAGGGACCCAACGCCTCCTGCAGGAGACTGTACCTGGGGATCGTGCGGAGTATGGCCCTATACGGGGCTCCCGTATGGGCTGATAGGTTGGCGGTCAAGGGGAACGTGACTCTGTTAAACAGACCACTTAGAACCTTGGCCGTCAGAACCGTACGGGGGTACCGCACGATCTCCGGAGAGGCTGCATGTCTCCTAGCCGGGACCCCTCCATGGGACCTGGAAGCGAGAGCCCTTGCGTCATTGTTCCAATGGCGCAAGGAGGCGCTGGAGCGGGACCACAGGCCTGCGTCTCGAGAAATCGAGGACCAGCGGTCCCAACTCCGCCAGGATCTCATGGAGTCATGGAGGGTGCGACTTGAGCAACCCAAGGGGGGTGCCATCTTCATCGCGGCGGTGAGACCGATCATGGACGATTGGCTGCAGAGGCAGCATGGTGACCTCACGTACCGTGCGACGCAGATGGTTGCCGGGCATGGATGCTTCGGTAGCTATCTGTTTCGCATGCATCGTGAGGTCACACCCCGGTGTCAACACTGCGAGGTTTCCGACGACGACACCGCACTCCACACGTTGGTGGAGTGCTCAGCGTGGGCGAGTCAGCGCCGGGACCTCGTAGTGGGTCTGGGCGTGGATACCCTCTCGCTGGGGACCATGCTTCAAGCCATGGTATCCAGCGGGAGTAGGTGGAACGCGGCCGTGTCCTTCTGCGAGCAAGTCATGCTCGCGAAGGAGGCGGCCGGGAGGGAGAGGGAGCGTACCCTCCCCGCCGAGTTCCGTAGTCGGCGGCCAGGCCGCCCCAGACTACGCGACTACGCCCAAGACTATCGTCCTCCATGATCGGGGCCTGAGGACGGCGGGATCGCCACCCACCGTCCTTACAGAAGCAGGCTAGAAGGGTTGCGTGCTGCGGGGCCTTTGCCCCATAGCACGCAACCAGATTCACTCACTGACGCGGGATAAAACCCGACCCCAATGACGCGGGATTCTCGTCCCGACCAAACACCCGCAGAGACCACAGGGGTGGTCAAAGTCCGCCGGGCGCCACTGGACATACCCTCTGCTAGTAACCAGGGACGCCCGGCAACGGACGTTAGAGCGGCCGCGGCCTTGGGCCGCGGAATTAAAAAAAAAAAAAAAAAAAAAAAGTAACTATTTCTACTGGTGATAGTTGTTGAGTAAGATATAAAAGGTTGTACTAGTTTTTATCGTCAAATTCAAGATCAACTGCTTACTTCATTTGTTATTAGCATGGGCACTGAACGGTTTATCCTGCGTCGGTGAATGAATCTGCGTGCTGAAAGAGCTGATAATAGATGACAGAAAGGTTGCGTGCTGCCTGCAACCCTTCTATAGCATGGTTCTGTAAGAACGACGGGTAGTTAGCCCGTCGTCCTCCCCTCAGGTCCTAAGCGTAGATGAGTCTGCGGCGCCGGCGCCCTGGCCGGAGACTTCGGAACTTAGTGAAGAGGGTACGCTCTCTCTCCCTCTCAGTTACAATAAACGTGTATTTTCTTTCTTGAGGCTCCTAGTATGACAATGACATGAAATGTTTTTATTTTCTTGTTGTGGTGTGATTTTAAATTAAAGATTAGGTACCAGGGTACAATAACACAGCCTTTGCACTTGTGGTATTACGTAAGATTAGTAAACTTAGGTCTAGCGTACTATTGTTGGTTTGGTTTGTTTGTCCTTGAAGATAAGAACGAACTGACGAAAATGTGACTTGAGAAAGTTCAAGATAAAATAAGGGTTACATTAATCAGTTAATAAGTCTGGACATTTTTATTAGTATGATCGTGGAATGTCCAATAAATTATTATTCAAGAGATATCCCAAAAGTATCTCTATAATCATCGGGTCAGTTTTTTTGTCGTCGGTAGGTAACTGTTACATATGCTATAATTATTTTTCTGTGATCTTGCTAACATTTCTATGGAAATCTTGTATGTCAGTACCTACAAATAACAACATTGTGATGTAATGCTTAATGGTGGCAAAATTAATAACTAAATCCTATTAAATCATGGTCGCGCCTGACGAAGTGTCGACCTTGAGTCACGTTTTATATCAAAATAAATAAACTCGCCCTATAACGCTATCTTATCAGTTTTATCACCGTCACTGCCAACTGGGTCGAGTGAAGAAACGGCCCGGTTTAGTCTTAGTAGTAATAGTACCAGTGGTCGGTTCATCTCACTCATCACAAAATTTTATTTTAGCTGACGGAGTGTCTGCAGCTCCGTCTGCGTTATCTATTACCTGGGTTAAAAGTAGTAGGGCACTCCGGAATAACGCAGCGACATGTTTAGTGAAACAATTTTCCGAATCAGTGCAGTGCAAATAAACAAATCTGTCCAAAGTCCGCCAGGGCCTACAGTTCACTTCTGAACGCGTCCGCCAAAGGGTACTTACTTATTTGATGGCGCCTTATCCTTCTTGATATGAGAACTCAGTACGGTCTCGTGAAATTGTCAACATCACTAAACGTTCTACATTTTTCTAGACGTACCTAAATAGCGGTTATCGACATTTATGCAATGGCATAATAACAGTACAAACACGCGTAATTACACTGTACAACCGGTTTCACGTGACGATAATTTACCTGCCATTAAACAATGCCTTGTTTATGGCTTATTTGGAAGGTTGTTTTTTTAAATTGCGCTGTGCATATACGAAATAGGCATACGCCAAACGGTCTTTATTTATAGCTTAAATACCGGCAGTTTGGCACTGAAACTAGCTGTAATAGAATTAAAATGTTAACAGGTTTGAAACTGGAATTGCTTGTTTGGCTAGGTTTAGTGACCTCACCAAATACTGCATAGAATAAAATTCATTGTGTGATGCGACTATTGTTATAAATTGTTTTTAATGTATGGCATTATATCCTAATAAGTTACCTTATGGCATAAATCGAACTGCAGATTGAACCAAATTCGAGATTTCCTTACTATAGCTCGAGTTTAACAGAAAGCAATCCGTAGAAATACTTTTTTTAAACTGATAAGACCATCAAAACGGTCTTGTTTCGGTTAACTTCAATTCACGTCGCCTGATTTACTTCAAGATATTATTTTCCAGATTTATATCAGTACCTATGCAAATTATGATGCCTGATAAGAGTGATAGATAAGAGATAAGACACCAATATAAACGCAATATTTGGTCTACAGCGACACAAGGTGATAAGGTGCAAGGTTCCATCTTAACACCCCGGTTTGATTCGAGTACTAATTATTTTTATTTTACTTGGAACTTCGTAATGCTGACATTCAATGACAGAAAAGTAGTCGAAATTCACTGGACCGAAATGACATTGTATCTTTAACAATGACTGGAATTTCGCTTCTTTGATTTTCATACGTTTATAAGTAATTACTTATTGTGTACATAATTTAATTCTATTAATTTACATTCTTTGAGACCTGTTCGTATAGGGATAATACATTGACATATGTTTGTATACTATAGGTACATAGTACCTAATACTACCTATCATCTGTTGCGAAATTATACATACGACCAGTGTTTCAGGAAGCAGTGCTTCCCAGCCAGTAAAAAAATTGAGAAACAAAAATAACAATGATCATTATAACTTGAGCTTGCATTTTTTCATAGTTTTTTTTCCCTTAACCCTATTGGTGAAAAAAGGTTATTATAGGTGTTCCACTCTGAAGATTTCAATGTACGGTTGTAATGTGCTAACATTTGATTGTCTTTCAATGCTATTTGACACGGTAGTGGCCTTGTTAATGATTTAACAAAAAATAATGACGGTATATCAGGAAGTGTGATTAACTCTATCTACTTATAGTTTCTCTGCCCCCGTGTCTTAGCTCCATACAAAGTATTTTTCAATACTCTTTGGCAAAAAAACGTTGATGTGTGAAGTAACTAATTTTCCAAGGAATTTATGGGCTGAGAGAAGCAAGGAAATTAGATACGACGGCCTATGCTATGGGATTCGCCGTCAGTAGTATATCTGTTGATAGAAGGCAGTCTTTTAAATCAGATGTCAGAGTCAGAGCAAGACTAATCCGTTCTGCTTTTAACTTGGTTGTGAAATTTCTCTTCGAAGCCAGATTAAATCCCTTGTTTAGCAAAAGAAGCTCATGAAACGTTGAATCAATTTGAGATTCCTTGGACGCCTGTAAATATTAGCATGTGTTTTGATAGTTTGACGATCGTAAAACAGACAATGATGTCATTGGCAGTCTGTAAAATGGAAATTATCACGGTCGGTGATAAACACAAACTTGGTATTTCCATGAATGACTGATACTTAGCTATTAATTTAGTTGTTAATAAAATTATTGTGAATAAATATAACAGACATTTTTTTTAAAATTCTGGTTCGATCAATTAGAATAGAGTTGAATTAACCAGAAAGATTTATCCACGGTATGTAAGTACTATTCCCTATTCTGTGTCCACGGTTATTTTGTTACGAAAAGGTACATATTCTAGAAGATATTTTGATTCAAATTAATACTTGGAAATCATAAATGCGTGGGGTTATTCAATGCCAGTGTAATATTTGGTACAAATCATATTAAATCGAACGGTCAGTTTGCAATGTGTAGGTGATAACTTTGATCATTGAGGTATCATTATGTAGGTACTTATCTTGACTTACATAACTGCTTGTAGACCTTCGCTGAAAGGACAAAATACGATATAACATTGAGCGTCACGTCACACATCTACTTAATTACTAGGTATCCTACTTTATAATAGTTTATAATTATAAATGTAAAAGTTTGTGAAGATGTTCGAAGGTTTGTTGTTACTCAATCAGGCGAAAATTTATAAATAGATTTATATGAAGAACATTGACTATTTCTTATACATCAGATACTTTTTTATCCCAGTAATGTGTTGTAGTGAGAATTTGTGGGTACGTATTAAGCTTAGCGTCATCTAGTCTCTTACCACAGTATAAGTCTTACTAGACAGAGCTTGTATGGTACAAGCTTGTATGGAACAGTCCGATAACTGATACAAATACTTTTTGTAACTTATCTAAAACGTGTAAAAACACACTGCTACAAATATTTGCAAATCATAAAAATATTTGTTACGTGTTGTCGTTTGTTCTGTGCTCTAGTGCACTTTCCAGTACATTCGATAGTAGAATGGCTTTTTCAGTACCTAACGATCATGAAGTAGTCCTGCGCGCAGTTGCATACAATGTTCACTTATAGAAGCTTTTCAATTAAGTAGAAACGGTTTCTTATCGGTGTTGCCATCGCTACGTACGCGAACGAAATATGGATATTGAATTCAATTGATTACCTATTGAATTTGCGTGTATCTGTTAGCCAACGAATTAGATCCGGTCGACTTATGATAATATTATTATATTATGGATTTCAAATTACTATTTATCGCGGTATTTAGTTCATACTGTTGTTGATTACGTACATATTCCAATTACCTCTGTGGTTGCTTCATTCAGATTGGTTAAGCTATTGATTGAACGAACCACAAGCCAATCGAATGTAAAAGATACAAGTTAATATTCTTTGCATAATCAAAATTAAGTAAACGAAACACTGGAATTACTGTACTTATTAGTAATTTGCTCAGTTTTATTAATGTTGACGAAACTCTGGCAAATATGTCTACTCACGGAATAGGCAATAGGCTCACCACATATTATGCGGGGGTTAAAGAATTGGCGAAATGTGGATGTAATAAGCGCCTCTGTCTAATGTCTACACCATCGGGGATAAAGACGTGGTTTGTGTCTGTTTGTGTTTATTAATGTACTGATACGCAGTGTGTGTTGTTTACACATTATTATTGCGCTTCTGTTACCTTTTTATGTGTTGTAGAAAAATAAGTAGCACGTGTCTCTTGAAATTTATGGACTATCTATAGGTGCTATAGGTACCATTGATTAACGAATATCGTATGTTTACATTTAGAAACAATTGTCAGATTGACGTCAAACTTTAAATCTAAAATGCGTTTTTATACCAATCCATGGACTACGAGTATACGTAGAAATCGTCAGGCGCTTAAGCGTTCATTTAGCTGTAACTCCGTGTCACCGTGTGTAAGTTTGGTATGTAATAATAACGTTATGTCAGAATGAGCTTGTCACGAGCCCTTGTCACGACCATCGAAGGTTAACGGACTGCACAAATATGTGACCAGTTAATGTTAACTGATTGTTAAATTTATTATTGATATTATTGATGTGTTTATAAAATACATCACTTAGTAATGAGAGAAGCCTCTTATATCCAAACTTTTGTGAAATCGAATACAGTACGCGCGCTCATTGTAGTCATTCTACTTAGGATTATAACTCGTTAAACTTAGCAAATGAGAAGAAAACCCAAAGCAAACACATATCCGAAACAAATCGGAAATGGGAAAAGTTACAAGGATCGGGTTGTTGTAATTAGTTGAAGCACAGAAAATATTAGAGGTATAGGTAGCTAATTAGCTAGGTAGGTACAGTAACGTTGAGCTCAGATATATGTACGCGTTGTGCGCGGGCGTATCCACTTTGAATAAAAGTTCGTCGTTTTCTTTCCCTTTGACTAAATGTATTTCACAATCACAATTATTACATTTACAATTCTTTTACTTAGGCGTCAGCCAAGTTGGACCTCCACCCATTGACATCTCCTTACTCCATTTGATTTATTGAGTTTTTATTTTTATAATATTTAAATTCTCAGATTTGTAACCTGCCAATACAACTCAATGAGGTCGTATGCTAATCGTGCAAGCACCTTTCACAGTGTTTATATGTTATATGGTTGAAGTAGTGTACTACACCATTCATAATTTAAAGCCTCACAGCTTCGGACCTGGAAATTACAGCGTACAGCGATATCCGTCAGATCATTACATGTGTATGTACACGAGTGTGTACGGTGTACATATTCATCAATAGTCTATTAGAGCCACTTTGAAACATATTGATTGGGATACATTATCTGCGAAGATGATTTATTACATAGAAATCTTCAATGATGAAAGCGTTGTAGAAGTGTATCTATCTGTATCCTGCCGTGAGAAAGTTTTAAGTATCCCAGTTAGTACGAAAGTTTGTAAACGTGGCCGTTTGTTACTTTTTCACTCAAAACCTTTACAATAATGTAATAAATAACACAATTTATAAACGCCTAAAGGCTACTTTGTATCTGCATAATGTGCCAACTAAAGTCGATTGACAAACACAATTACATGATGATAGCGCAGAAAATGATGGTCACGTGACAGATTGTTAAAATTTTTTTTTAAATTTTCTGCGATATTATTGGCTATCGGCTGAAGTCAACGCTGGATGTGCCAGCTGTAAAACTGTACCACGTGGACGGACCCGGGTGAACCCGCAAATTTTTTTCATATGTTTGCACAATATTAGGCTTTGGTACCTATGTGTATCATGATGATTTGATGGCGGGAATCAATATACGTCTGGTTCTCGTATTCCAGATGACAGTTATGTGTATAGTGAGTAATCGTTGTTTGTTTGAGTGACTCAATTTACATTATCTGTCACGGAAATGGTACATATTTTGTATCTAGCGTCAAAACTGCGATCCTCCGTCATAGTTGCAACTTCCCCATTTTAAATTTAATATTACTATAGCTCTATAGCTGTTTGAAATTCTGCCTGCGTCTGTGGCGCAGTTTCAGTAGCGTACGCGTGCGATATGTACTGGAGTATACAACGTGTTTCATATTAGTGTGGTCATATCTCAAGGTTGCATTGGGTAGGGCCTAAATAATATATTGCGCGGGGTCTTTAATTAATTTAATAAAATATTGACTTATAATGACGTAGTCGATAAATTTTCCTTTTTATCGATAGCTCATTGAAATGAAGCTCTAAGACTGCACTACAAAATAAACATATGATTAGAATGAACTCTAGATTTGACCTCAAGTAGGTTTGCCAAACAGTGAAATAGATTCGGACAGTCTCGTTGTTACTCAAAATTTTAACCAACAGATAAAGTTACTTTATCAATAGTTATCATACAAAATAGTTTCCGAATCACAACTTGGGGTCAAAATAAAGAGTGCCTACTCAAAGTTATTTTTGAAGTTTTTCTATGAATTTATGTATCACGTGATTGTCGTGAATGTCACAACTCACACGTAATTTGTTGTCAACCTACTCAAATACCAGGAGCAACGCATTTGCTGTCGAAGAAAAGAGAAGAAACATTTATGTTCTTGTCTTCCTTAAATTTACACTTTTTATAAATTGGTTCCGCACAGATATTTAAAATACAACTGCTGTTTGTGTAGAAGTTTATGTTGTAGCTGTTGAGAACGCTGGTGGGTATAGTAGTATGTAGGTATTCAGTTTCGGGATAGAGAGATCGTGGATGCCAGTCACTGCACTACCATATCGTGAACTCTCTTTCGACTCATTTACCATGAAGTAAATGATCTGCAAGGTGTTTGGTTATTTTTGACCGACTTTAAAAAAGAGTAGGTACTTAGGTTCTCGATTCGTCATGATAATGTGATGCATAAAAGTTCATAAAACATTATCGCTAAAAGTGGCAACTTGTATGGTTGAACGAGGATATCAGAAAAAGTAGGAGGTGTTGGTGTCAGTTTCACTAATATGTATCTTAAGGACCCCTAAAAATTACAAAGAGAACCGCCCACTTTTTTGATTGGAGCCGCTTTGAAGAAACTAGGTATCAGTAGCGATGTCGGCATATATCAAAGACGTACACGTCACAACACGTAAATTTTACCGCAAAACCCATATTATTCCGGTGTTGCAAGTTAACGCAATGTTCTTCATAAACGGGGACTTTATTAGCTTTTTTTATGCTGGATATTTGTTCATTTTAGCAATTGGTAATAAATTACTAATCTTAGACTACATGGATAAAGAAAGTCGCTTTTTCCGTCTGTCTGTTCTAATGTATGTTTAGTTCTTGAAAACTACGCAACGGATCTTGAAGCGGTTTTTTTTTTAAATGGGTTTAAGTAGGTTTCGAAATGTATTTACATGCATACTATCATGCGAGCGACGCCGCGCTGGCATTCAACAATTTTATTTTATTTCATAGGTCTTAGGGAAATATCCTGTGTTTATGGTAAATAATAATTATGTTATTATTTATCTCTTAAATTATTTTATACTAGGTACCTACTAGCTTTTTTTCATAAATAAAACTAAGTACCTACTTGGTACTTTTATTAGATTTTTACCAAAATTACGACGTAATTCAAGGAAATAAGACATTGCACTTGGGCAACACTTACAACTATCTAATTTCTTTTCAGTTGCAAGTAAACTTTGATATTAGGCGTACGTAGTAATCTGTGTTAATCAATCATGGCGTATTTAAGTAATAGTGAATATTATGAAATGATACTTTGCGTCGGGGCAGCCGATGGCAGTCTGCGTGAAGCTCGTCGCCTTTATCGAGAAAGATTTGTGGACAATAGACTCGAAGGTGAACGGCGGCGGTTACCATCTGTGGAGTGCTTCCGAAAAATGGTGAACCGTTTACATGACACTGGTTCTTTCCGTGGTTCCCGCTCAGAAGGCAGACCATCTGTTGTACCACCAGAGCAAGAAGAAAGTATTCTCGAGCATTTTCAATCCAATCCCAGAACAAGTACTCGCCGCGCTGGAATTGTTCTGGGAATGAATCATTTGAGAGTATGGCGCGTGCTAAAAGCAGATGGTCAACATCCGTACCACTTCAGGCACACCCAAGAACTGACACCGGCTGATTTCGTACCACGTCTCAACTTTTGCCAGTGGTACCGAGAGGAAGCACAACGATCCCCTAGTTTCGCGAACCGTATTTTATGGACCGATGAAGCATCTTTTACTCGTGCTGGTATCAGTAACCAACATAACGAACATGTATGGACTCATCAGAACCCACACGCATCTGCAGAAAACAACTTTCAGCATCAGTGGCGTGTTAACATTTGGGCGGGAATAATCGGAGATATTTTAATTGGTCCTTTCGTGCTACCTCGCGTTCCTTAGAAACGTCTTAGAACCCGAACTTGAAAACTTGCCTGTAACATTGTACACAAATATGATGTACCAGCAAGACGGGGCGCCAGCACATTATGCGAAAGATTTACGGGCGTATTTAGATGAGCGGTTTAACCAGTGGATCGGACGTGGTGGTCCCATACCTTGGCCTCCGAGGTCACCGGATCTCACACCACTTGACTTTTTTTTGTGGGGCTATGTCAAAAACAAAGTGTACAGTGCGGTATGTCTCACGCGTGAAGATATGGAGTCTAAAATATTTGATGCATTTAGCAGTGTAACTCCAGACATGCTGTGTAATGTAACTGCCAGCATGATGCGACGGACCCAACTGTGCATTGATCAAGGCGACGAACATTTCGAGCCGTTACTTTAGTACCTACTTTTTAGTTTTGTGTTTATTAGAGGTAGGAAGTGTATTTTTTATTAAATTCAATAATGTTTATCTAAGTATCGTGATATTAGTGAGTTAGTTGTGTTTATTGTGGAACACGGTACCTACCTATCTGATGGGTGACATGCACAATGAAATCGGTTAGTTTTTGTTGGTTTAAAGTCCACAACCTATCATTACTACAAAATAGTATTCTGTACCAGGAGCATATGAAATAAGAGTTGTTTACGATTCATCGAAGAGGACTGAACCTTACGAATAAATTTGACCCTAGGTAGTGTTGGGTTTATAAAATATCGATTAAATGAACAAATCAATTAAATTTACATGACACCTTAAAAGTTTTAACTAAACTTGTATTTGCAATTTTGTCCGTGCGTATAGTTAACTCAACGCGCATGTGTAACGAGGGTCAAATATGACCACACTAATATGAAACACGTTGTAGAATTTGATCCCGGATCACATACAAATATTTGTGTGTTTCGGAAATTAAATATTTAAGTAAAGGAGTTTAATACGTGTTACATTTACAAGGAGCGAAGTATGCTCAATATAAGAAGAGTATAAAAAATCCGTCACTCAAATATAAGACAATTAACAAAAGCCACCGACGCTCTATATCACTCTCAGAAACTGGAAAATGGAAATGGGCGTGACATGTAGCGAGACTACAGGACGAGAGATGGACGAAAAGGGTGACGTCATGGACCGGTCCAAGTGGTAAACGTCGCAGAGGTAGACCGCTCACGAAATGGGATGATGATATAGCGAAGACGGCTGGCTCTCACTGGATGAATGTCGCACAAGATAGGGAGAAGCGGAACTCTTTGGAGGAGGCCTTCACCCGAGAAGGGGTTCTTGCAAACCATATTCTATAACAGCACAGTGTTTCTTTTTTAATTACATATAATACTCGTATACAAAACTACAATTTAGATTTATATACCTACTTAATAGGTTTAGCATAAGATTAGGAACTATTTTTTATTTTATAATTATTATTGTACCTAACTTGTTGCAACAAATATAAGGCTTTTTTATCATTTATTTATTTAAACATATTCGATATTTTTCTTATACATAATAAAACTGTATACTCGTAAAAGTAAACAAAAATACGGTGCTGGTAGGCATTTAGATCGTGGATTTGAGACATAATTAACCCTCGTTTTAGACTGTAGTGTTTAATAGACTGTATCGAGTCTGTCATGCTGTGCATCTGGGCCTGTCTCTTATGACTATACGCTATGTGACTGACCTTATCATATTCTTATTTAGTGCATAACATTGCACACATTGATCATTTCAAATAGTAAGTAGGTACGAGTATAATGTACGGATTCAGTTAGTATTTTCTAACAAGTCACGTTCAAGAGAAAGCAATGAATTATACGAGTACTATAAGTAGTTGAGTAGGTAACCACTGAATTTGTAAAGTACCTAACATTTATTTTTGGCAATGAATACTGTCCGTCCGTCGGTCTGTCCTTGCTGTATCTCATGAACCGTGTAAGTTAAAAAGTTAAAATTTTAACAGATGACGTATTTCTGTTGCCTCTATCGATAAAAAAAACAATATAATAAACATTGAATGGAATCAGGCGTTACCTGGCGAAAGTCCATGATAAAACAATGGGGTAAGATGTTGAATTTTTTATATAATTGCACTAATTTCGCTAAATAGAAGACATTATAAACGTCGACATATGTTTCACCTAATCACGAGGCATTCTCAATACTGTCTCAAAGAGAACAGCCTAATGTCTTCTATTTAGCGAAATGAGTCCAATTATATAAAAATTATAATAAACATTTAAGGGACTTCCATTCAACAAACGTGTTTTTTTGTTGCCGTTTTGGTACGGAACCCTTTGTGCGGGAGTCCGACTTGCACTTGCCGGTTTTTATGAGACCCGAAATATGTGAGATATGTCGATAGTACCTAATGTGTAATGTTTTATTTTGTTTCAGATGACAGCAGTAGAGAAGAAGTCACATCGGAACAACAGGTAATATTTTCATTTTAACATATTATGCGAACGATACATGCTTTATGATGAGGTGTTTTTAATAATGTCATAATTAGAAGTCAAGTAGGCACACATATAGAATTTGTGATCTATATATAGGTACCTTTGTACATGCGTCTATCTATAGCATAAATAGATAGTTGATGGGAAAAGAACATGACTGTATGTATATTCCCTTGTTTTCTACGAGTTGTACTACGATCTTTGCGCCAGCGAAGCGATGGTTGTCGTTACTAGAGCTAATCAATGAATTACTGATTATAAATATGAGTGCACTACAGTTAAGTGGCAACAACTATGTAGGTATTACAATCGTGGCACCCGACTTTATTACCTTCATGATGTAATCCTAACCCAATTTGTGTGCTATCTTGTGATAATAAATTGTTTTATGATGTTTAGGAATCAGTGTATGTAGGTACATATATACTGATATCACTGGTACCTTAGTTTATCAGTCAGTATGAGACCGATATAACCATCTCGCATAGATTGATAGATAGAAGGTAAGGCCTTATTTTTTAAATCCTAGGCCTGGGCCTCGGTCGCACCTACGTCCATTGCCGAGCTCGTCTGGTAAGCACTGAGAGAATACCCAGTGGCGCCCGGCGGACCTTGGCCATATGTGTGGCAGCTGCGTGGTGGTCGGGTGTTACCCCGCATCTTTGGGGTCGAGTTTCCCGACGTATCCCGCGTCAGGGAGTAAAGGCGAGCGTGGGGAGAAGCCCTACAACACGCAGCCCTTCTAGCCTGCTTCTGTAAGGACGGTGGGTTACTAATCCAACGTCCTCAGGCCCCGATCATGGAGGTCTATCTATCATGGACTACGCGCAGGACCATCGGGTCTTGCGCGTAGTCGTGTCTGCGGCGCCCTCGCCGCACACTTCGGAACTCAGCGGGGAGGGTACGCTCCCTCACCCTACCGGCCGCCTCCTTCACGAGCATAACCTGCTCGCAGAAGGAAACGGTCGCGTTCCACTGGCTCTCCCTAGAGACCATTGCTCGTAGCATGGTCTTCAGCGAGAGGGTATCTACGCCCAGGCCCACAACGAGGTCCCGGCGCTGACTCACCCACGCTGAGCATTCCACCAACGTGTGGAATGCCGTGTCTTCGCCGGAAGCCTCGCAGTGTTGACCCGCGGGTGAGACTTCACGATGCATGTGAAACAGATACTCACCGAAGTTTCCATGCTCGGTGATGATCGGTGTCGCACGATACGCGAGGTCACCGTGCTGCCTCTGCAGCCACTCCTTCATGATCGGTCTCACCGCCGCGATGGTGGTGGTTCCCCGCTTAGGTTGCTCAAGTCGCACCTTCCATATCTCCATGGGATCCTGGCAGAGTTGGGACCGCTGAGCCTCGATTTCACGAGACGCATGGCTGTGGTCCCGTTCCAGCGCCTCCTTGTGCCATTGGAACAATGACGCAAGGGCTCTCGATTCCAGGTCCCATGGAGGGGTAAAAGTAAGACCTAGAATAAGCAATTAAATAATCTTTGGTATGCTTCGATCTATACCAACCCGTCCAGGCAGGCAGCGTAGTATATTATGTAAGCTGAATTGCCTCCTTCTTTGGGAAAGGCCTATGCCCAGCAGTGGGCGTCAGATGGTCTAAGACAAAAAATGCTTCGATCAAATAAATTTTGATCGAAGCATTTTTCGTCTTAGCCATTTGAGAAGTTTGGTATGACTTTGTAGGTATATTAAAACGTTTAATGAAGATGAAAGTTCATAAAATTGTTGAAACTTTAACAACTACATTATATTGAGATATCATATATGATTAACATAATTATATACAAGTTTGGAACAGAACATCGATTTTCTAATACGTGCTCTGTTCAGTGGTTTAACGTACCCGCGCGTCCCGCAGTCAACCGGTAGAGCCAGATGTACCACACACGACGCTCGTCGATATGTCAAGGAATAGCCTAGGAGGTCACTACCGCCGATTGTACTCGAAAATTTTACTACCATGTTATTTTAAAAAGTTTTTAGCATCTGTAAGTACAATAGGTACAGTTCGCGAGGGATAAGCTGAACTTAAAGCTGAACGAAAATCATTGAAAATGAATTTTCTAAATTAACGCATAACGCGTCGTGTATTAGTTGCAGCATCTTACTGGATACGTTATGTGTATTATATTATGAATGTAGTTACTGGTGATTGAAAAAGAGTGGCTTGGAGTTTTTATTGCCAGGTTCTTTTGCTATTCGGCCCCACCCGTTGCTTGCTTTGCGAATCTGGCTTTAAATGTAAATTCTTATGTGCTGACGTTAATAAGTGTTATTTTTTAACCTATTTTAATTAATACTTTTGAGTTTGAGTTTAAAGATTATTTGCTCATTGAATCATTGATTAGTTGCTCACTATGATGATTAGATTACCTAATTATTATAGTGCTGACCATGATAGTAATAACTTTAGTAGGTATACCTACTAATACTAATCCGGTATCGCATTTCACAAATTGAATTTAACCGAACCAAAATTTACTACTTTCCCTATTATTCTTTTTGATTTATTATACATATACTTTCTTTTCGTCATTAGAAAGACAGAATGGTAAACGTTCTGTTCAGGAATACATGAAAAAAAGGCGTTCCTAAACAGAAATAAGTTCCTTGTATGCGCCAACATTTCGCAAATAAATCTTGATTCCACATTAATTTCCTATTCTTACCCAAATTCTTCGTATCAGTACTCACATCTTAAACTGCTATATCTCCACCGGCTTCTTTCCTGCAGTTTGGAAGGAAGCACAAGTTATCCCATTTCCTAAAAACCGTAATCCTACCACGTACTCCCACTTTCGCCCTATTTCTGTACTACCTTTTCTCTCTAAAGTACTTGAGCGCCTAGTTTACACTTACTTCCTTCCTCTCCAAAAACTCACTACTTAATTCCTTCCAATCTGGCTTCCGTTCCGGCCACAGTACTGTAACGTTGCGCTCAGATATGTAGTAGCGTTGTGCGCGGGATCGTATCTACTTTGAATGATAACTCGTTGGGTTTCCCCGAACACTATTATATTAATAAGAAATAATTACATTTACAATTCCTAATTCATTTTAGACTTCTTCAGGAGCTCAGGTATCCGCCACCGCGGCCCTGGCCCGAATCCAATTTTCTTTCTTCCATTGTCTTCATTTGTTTGATTCCGTTTAAATGTTTTTAAATATTTAAATTGTCTGATTCCTTCCAGCCAATACAAATTTACAATAAACTCGAGGTCGTATGCGAATGTGCAGGCACCTTCACAGTACCGCTACCGCCGTAGTTAATGTCACTGAGGACAAGATTTGGTATGGACCAAGAAAAAGTCACATTACTGTCACTTCTTGATTTTAGCAATGCTTTTAATACTGTCGACTTTCAAATTCTTCTTGGAACTCTTCGCTCTATTAACATATAACCGAGTCATAAAGATAGCTAAAAAACTCTCAGTATAGAGTGAAATAGCAAGGTTTAAAAATGTGTCCCGAAATATTTGGAGAATTGTGAACCGTCACAGAAACAAAGGATTTAGCGCACAATCACAAATCGTTTTAAAAACAGACAATAGACATATAAGGAATCCATCGGAAGTGGTAAATGTTTTTGCAGATGAATTTGGTAAGCAGTTTAGTCGTATCCATAGTTATTCGGAGTCATCGTTGAATTACCTAAAAACACATACAAGTAGAATGGAGAGGGAAATTAAATGTGACCCTGTCGCGCCTGGAGAAGTGTGGAAGGTAGTCAATGCAATGAAGTCCAAATCATCTTGTGGATATGACGATGTGCCTATAGCAGTTATAAAGGAAAACCTCGATGTTTTGGCGGAACCTCTAAGCGAATTTTACAACAATTGTTTTGACAAAGGTGTATTTCCAGACCAATTTAAGATAGCAAAGGTTATTCCGATACATAAAAAAGGTGCGAAGACTGACCCAGCTATGTACAGACCCATTTCACTTTTCCAACACTATCAAAAGTGTTCGAAAAGCTTATAAAGGTGAGGCTCGTCCGTCATTTGAATTTAAATCGTGTTTTGCATGTTAGACAGTTCGGATATCAAAATAATGTTGGTACACAAGATGCTATACATACGCTGATAAGGGATGTTGTACATAAAATGAACGAAAAAAAGAAAGTGGTCGGTCTATTCTTGGATTTGAGCGCTGCTTTTGATACTATAAATCATGAGTACTCCTTTTAAAGCTGGAACGGCGTCAGAGGGAAGTTCAAAGATCTTCTCGAGTCATATTTGCGCAATGGGAAGATGTTTGTCGAAATTAAAGCCTTGCAGAATAACGATGGCTTCTCTCGAGATACAATTAAGTTCGAGGAGTCATATAAATCTTTTTATTATTATTAAGCCTTTATTGCTGAAACTAAACTTACAAAACATAATATTTCTTACTTATAAACTAGCACATCGGATTTCCATATCAGTGTTCAGCGTGTCCTGTGACACATAGGCCTCTTCCAACTGCTTCCATTCATTTCTGTCTTTGGCTGTTCTTGACCAGGTAATGCTTCCGGCTCTGTTGATATCATCCGCCCACCGTCTTACCTGTCTACCTCTGTTTCTTTTATGTTTATCATCCCGTGGTTGCCATTCTGTTATGATTTTGTTCCATTTACTCTTACTGTCTCTTGTCATGTGACCTGTCCATCTCCACTTCAACTTTCTTATTTTCGTTATAATATCTTCCACCTTGGTTATATCTCTTATTTCGTCTGCTTTCTTGCGATCCCTTTTCGTGACGCCTATCATACTTCTTTCCATGGCTCTCTGACATGTTCTATATTTTTGGAGATGTATTTTATTCAGCGCCCAAGTTTGGCATCCATGAGTTAGGCACGGAAGAACACACGTATTAAATACTTTCCTCTTGGTAGTCATGGAGAACAGTTTACTTTTCAATACCTCAATAAAGAGGTATTGAAAAGTAAACTGTTCTCTATATAAATCTAAGTTGATACAAATTAAAACAGGCGTACCACAAGGTTCAATTCTTGGCCCGATTCTGTTTATAACTTTCATAAATGATCTCATCAACTTTATGACTTGTAGCGCATCGGGTGATGTAAAACTGGTCATGTTCGCTGACGACACGAATGCAGTCATATCTGCAGATAGACATGACATCCTGCAGTCTTCTGTGAATGAAGTCCTGGGTTTGTTTTATGACTGGCTACTGGCGAATAGCCTGAGACTGAATATTAATAAAACCCAGTTGGTGTTATTCAAATCGACGGCTCAAAATAAAAGTCGCCTTGATTGTGTCGTGAGCGGTATTAGAATTGGTACCGCGAAAAGCGCGAAATTCATTGGGGTGCAAGTTGATGAGCTCCTCAATTGGAAAGAGGAATTGGCAAACTTAGGAAGTGCCATAAGTTCGGCCTGTTACGTTTTACGAAGTTTGCGTAATGACGTTAATGTAGAGCATTTAAAAATGGTATATTACGCGTTGGTAGAATCCAAGCTTAGATACAGCATTCTTTTCTGGGGAGGAAGTTACGATTATAACATACACCGTGCGTTTGTTCTCCAGAAAAGAGCCATAAGAGTAATAGTCAGAATAAGACAGGATGAGTCTTGCAGGAACCATTTCCGGAAGTTAGATATACTTACTGTTCCTAGTCTGTACGTTCTTGTCTTAATGTCCAATTTCGCGAAGTACATCCATGATTATGAGACGGAGGACGAAAGAAGGCATAGAGAGGGAACACGCCGGATGGATTTTCGGAGCACAGTATTGCCTAATCTCAATGTTGTCAAACACTGTGCGGTTTATAATTGTATTCGAGTGTTCAATAAGCTACCGGTCGAACTCAAAAGTCAAATCTACAAAAAAGAGTTTGCCACAAATTTGAAGCGATTCCTATTAAACGGGTGCTATTACTCACTTGAAGAGTTTTAGTTAAGGAGGTACAGTTTTAAGACAAGTATTTTAGTATTGTAAATAAAGTTATTAATTTTGGATTAAGTCTAGGTACCTAAGCTGACATCTCGTTGTTGTTTTGATAGTTATTTTATTTAATTTTTATATTTCTATTCTGACATGCTTATTATTTTTTTTTTAATATTGTTCGTAATCTTATTGACATTATGACATTATGATACGAGTATATCTTTATTTCGAACACAATGTAAGAATTGTTTGCGAATAAATAAATAAATACAATAACATATCTCCAACGGTGATTGATTGGTTTTGCGGTTACCTATTTGGTCGCCAGCAACGTGTACGCATTGAAGACACTTTTTCTTCCTGGACTGATGTTACTGTCGGTGTGCCGCAGGGTGGCGTTCTATCTCCACTTCTCTTCACAATTTTTATAAATTCTATCTCTGCACAATTAGTTTTATACTACCACCTTTATGCAGATGATCTTCAAATTTACACACAAGCGCCACTGGAGAATTTACACGAAGCATTTCCTACGATCAACCTGGATCTCGAGATAATATGTGATTTTAGCATTCGACATGGGCTTCAAGTGAACCGCGCAAAGATCCAGGTGATTTTAATAGGCGGCCCTAGGATGGTGTCACGTATCGACTTGTCACAGTTGCCCCTATCTTCAACGGAACTCCAATCGAAGTAAGCAACAGTGTAAAGAACTTGGGTATTTACTTGGATAGTACGAATTATTGGGATCGCCAAATTCAGGAGGTTGGACGCAAAATCTTTGCATCAAATGGCTCACTGCGCAGGCTGCGAAATCTCCTTCCAACAGCTACTAAAGTTACGCTGGCACAGTCTCTATTGCTCCCACTTCTTGATTATGCCGATGTCAGCTATCTTGACCTCACGGAGGAGCACATTGATAAGCTTGAGCGCCTTCAAAATGTCTGTATTAGATTTATATTTGGCCTACGGAAGTATGATCATGTGTCTGAGTTCCGGAAAACGCTCAATTGGCTCCCGATTCGCTTTCGCCGAAATACACACATTCTTTCACTGCTATATAGTATACTCTTCAATCCTCGCACTCCCCAATATCTTAAAGAACGGTTTAGGTTCCTTCATGACACACATTCAAGATCTTTGAGGTCATCGGCAAAATTGATACTGGAAATGCCAGCACACTCGTCTTACGCAGACAAATCTTTCACGGTCAGGGCGGTTCGTTTGTGGAATGCTTTGCCACTCTTTGCCACACTAAAAATATGTTAATTGATTACTACCTTTCTCTAACCAATATTTACAATGTCTATGTATTTTGTGTATTTTAAGTATTTATGTAAGTATTCTTTCTTTTCCTGTAATATCATTACTACCTGGGTAAGTTAATTAGTTCATCTATATTGTTATCCTACTCTGTCTTATCTTTATTTTATTATTTACTAAGCTTTATTTTTCTTTTCTCTTTCATGTATTATACACTACCCTTTTAATTTCTTTAACTCGCTATCCATCCAAAGGTTGCCTGGAAGAGATCGCTTTTAGCGATAACGCCTTTGTACTATCTTTAAGTTAAGTCTCCTAATTGTATATTTTCTTTTTTGTGTAGGTACAATAAAGAGTATTTGAATTTGAATTTGAATTTGAATATTTGGCGAGTCTGTTGTCGTTGTCCAGTCTTTCAGAAAGAGCTTCGCGTGTCGGTAGAGATTACTAGGGATATTGCTGAATTGAATACCCATATTTAGCCCTATTTAGTACGAGATTTAACATAACATAATATAGGAGGAGTACTTCTGAATAAGGAGTGAAAAATGTGACAATTAAATATGTTCATAACTTTTAGCTCTCCGACTACATTAAGTCTGCTGGATAACTTGTTGCGTATAGTGCACTCAATTAACCTATTTCATGTCTCGGCAGCTTTTTAATAAAACAGGGTGGCAGGTAATTTAACATTATACTTAACTCTCATTAATAACAATATAATAGAGACTGCAGAAGATGGTACAGAATATAAATGAAATATAAAAATTTTTGGACATTCTCATATAATTTCATCTAGCCCAAATTAAGCTAATATAGGCTTGTGTTAGCTTATATTAGCTTAATTTGGGATCTAGATGACTGATAAACATTACTTTATATGTCTAAACTTATATATTTCTAAATGCATACATATTTTACATAGAAAATACCCAAACTCCGAAACAAACATTTGTAGATCACACAAATAATTTGATTCGACCCGGAATCGAACCTGGGACCTCAGGGACGGCAGTCGCATACTCATACCACTGAGCAAATGTATGGTAAGGGTAGGTATGTATGTATAGATATATCTCCTACGAACTAAATAATAAACAGGATTACAATGAATAATTTTATAGGTATACGACAATGCAATCGTTAATACTCGTAAGATTAACAACGGTTTTTTATTTCGGAGTCGCCAAATTGAAGCCGCCCGCCTCATGGTAAGCCAAGACGACGTCTAGCTATTGAGGGCCTCTCTCACAGCACACAGAAGTTGGCGGCCTAGTGATTTGCCTCTTCACGTTCCGCTTAATTTAGATTTAGTACCTTTACTTTAGGTACCTTTAAGGGGTTTGGAACAAAGCCAAACATAACTATAAAAAAGTAATGGTAAGTAAGATGTTAAACTTTTCAAATTATATTTTTTTTAATTTTTAATTTTTTTAAATTTAATTATATTTTTTCGCAAAATTAATTAATTTTGCGAAAATAATGCTATTATAATTTGAAAAGTTTAACATCTTACTTACCATTACTTTGTCATGGATTTTCGCCAGGTAACGCCTGTTTCCATCCAATAACTATAAAATTAAATATGAAGCCAAAATATTTCCCAATAAATAATCAGAAATGACACTACAATATAATAATTATAAAAATACTATGCAATGCGAGTCTTGGTACATATTACAAAAAAAAATCAAAATATGCAAATTTAGATTTCCATATAAATAATGTTTGCACCCAAGTGTAACGATATCCAAGGACGCGTGCCGTGCATAATGTTTTGCACGCAATTGTACCTTGCAACGAGTGAATGAAATACTAATAGAAATGGTAGATACGAGTATATTACGCAAGTTATCGTTACACTACAGTTCCGAATTACGTCCGTAATTATTTTTTGGATGGTTAATTTTGCACGCGATTGTGAATGTAACTGTATTGAATATTAAGGGACTGTTACATGTCTACGAATGGTACGTAACGATAATAACGTGTTTCCTCTTCATAAACAATAGAAATATTAACGGTTTGTGTAATCTATACAAGAGCCACAATCCCTATTTTGTGTCTATACTAACATTATGAAAAGAAAAGATCTGTATTTTTGTATGTTTGTAATAAATCGAATCCAATATTTGTTTGATCCATAAATGTTTGTTAGGAAGTTTGTCTGTTTTTTATGTAAGTATGTTATGTATGTATTTACAAATATATAAATATGTTTATCAGTTGTCTAGATCCCTTAGCACAACCTTATAGCTTAGGCTAGATGATGTTGTGTGAGCATGTCCAACAATATTTATTATTTATAAAACACTCAAAACTACTGGTCCGATTTGAAAAATTCTGTCACTAACAAATGCTCCATTAAAATATCCTTGAGTAATATAGGCTTTATAATTTATTATATTAGTTTCGCTTAGATTTACTTACACGTGGTATTGTTTTCTTGTTATAACTCCACACTGCTCCACATTAGTATTGATATAACACTCGCGCGAAGCCGGGGCGGGTCACTAGTCTAGTACATACAAATCTTTCTCTTGAATCACACTATCTATTGCTAAAAGCTGCATTTAAATCCGTTGAGAAGTTCAAAAGATCTAAGCGAATGGATAGCGAAAGCGACTTAATTTTATACATTTACCTACTATGTAGTTACTTCAAAGATTATTAGAAAATCCTTGTGTAGTAGGTACTTTTAGTAGATATCTACTAAAAGACTACAGTATTGTAATACAAGGTTTAAAATAATCATTTATCACAGTTAATGCTTCAACTTATTAGTTTTACTTGCAATTTGTTGCCTTAACGCTCTCTTTATGATGAAAACGAAATGAAAATAAACAACTAGGTATGTTTACCTGGTCATAAATTGTGTAACATATCGCTAATGAGTTGTAGACCGTACCAACGGTATCCGATGTGAGTTAGAGCCATCTGTCGATGACCGCATATATCAGTGTACCCGATGGAAGTTATGTTTTGTTTGTACACTTAATTGCCGATTGAACTGTACCTATATCAGCTCTGAATATTATTTAAAGTGAAAATAATATTCTTGAGCTTTGAAAGTGTTTTGGAATCACTCATCTTGTTCTTCCCAGGAATATGAACGTAACCTCCCGATTTTAACTCTAATCAAAACAACAAAAAATACCATTAAAACAGTAAGATATATATAACACACTGTTTTAATTTTGAGTTAATTACTATTATTACTACTACTAATATATGGCATAAGTTATTTATCTGAATTTCAGCATTCATCATACTTACCTAGTTAAATGAGTAAAATTTAAGAAACAAAGAAGTTAGCATCACATTGAGTATGTACCAAATAAAAAGATTATATTGTAATGTGTTTGAGGTATGCTTATTAAGGTCTTTGATCAATGTGTTGTTGCTTTATGAGTGATAGCTTACGGCACTGAGACTCGTTCAGAAGTTCAATGTCCCCCAAAGGGAAATGGAAAAGGCTATGCTCTGAGTTTCCCTTCACGAAATGATAAGATCTGAAGGAGGACTCCGGGTCAACGGATGGGCAAGACACATTGCTCAGGGGACTGGTGGCGAATAGGGTCAAGAAGCCCTCGAGTGGCGACCTCGTTCAGGAGGATCCATCTTGTACAATCCGCGGAAAGCCACTGGATGCGGGCAGCACGGAACTTAACGCCCATGTTATACTTTCATTAGTTATTAGTGCGAGTGCGAATCACTAATCAAAGTGTAAATAAGGTTTAACGTTGCGGTGATCTTTGTGGGAAGTTTATTCCCGGCAGTGGGCGTAAGCTGGCTGACGTGATGATGAAGTTTGCTGACGCAAGTAAAAGGCAGACAATCCTGGCGTTTAGTACAATAGAAGTTCTCACAAAATACTGCGAACATTATCATTTGTAAAGAAAATAAACGGTTCAAATATTTCTTCGTTTTATATAACACTAGCTGTACCCCGCAGCTCCGCCTGCGTGTTACTTTAGATCTACATAACTTTTTTATTTTTGAAACGATTGAAAACCAAACCGCAAATTCAAATAAAAAATTCAAATCGGTTAAGCCGTTTCTGAGATTAGCGTGTTCAAACATTCAGACAAACAGACAAAAGTTCTAAAACCATTTTTTTGGGTTTTATTGCGTTCATAAAGGCCCCCTACAACAGTTTCTCTAGTATATCTTCTATTATATTCTCTATTATACTCGTACCATAAAAAATTATCTTAGATACGAAAATATGAAATATTATTTATTATCTTCGTCGTGTGTGATAGTCCATTGAATTGTATGGCGAGCGATATTGTACCTTAAGTTAAAATATTATAGTACCTTAGCCGTGTGCAGCGCCCCTTAGTGACCTCCACTGCGGGTGACGTAACCTGTTCTGAAGAGCTCTTCAAGCTGATCCCACCCTCTTCCTTCCGATCCCGAACAACGTGTGCCGGGCAGAGATGCCACTCCCACACAGTGGATAGCATGTTATCGAGAACCGAACGTTTTAAACGTTCGTTTCTCTACTGAACGATAGTGGCCTGGAATGCCTTGCCTGTGCACGTGTTTCCTCACACATATAACCCTGGGTTCTTTAAGCGAAGCCTGAAGAGGCAAATCAGTAGGTCGTCAAGTTGAGGGCCACTCTCTATAGTATTGTCTGCTGTGAGAGTGGCCCACAATCGCTAGACGTCTTATTAGGCGACAAAACCACTAGGGGGAAGGTTATTGCCTTCTTCAATTACGTGGCCGGACGTGCGGTGGAAAGAAACAAATCCTAGGACACCCCCGGTTGGACATCTATGATAGGCCCAGGCCGACAGCATACATTGCTCCCTGCCGGGCAGTGACTCCGCACGGTACTGTTTCTTTCCATCGCACTGAAGGAATTTTATGGTGTATATGTATAATGTTAGAGTTTGTGTAAATAAAACTACTTGCATGGAACTAATACCAGTAAGTTTATGACAGCCTTGACAATTTTTTACTGTAAGGGATTGCAATAACACAATTAATTAATTAAATTTATTATATTATGTTTTTATTTTTACTATGAGAATTTTTTTTAATCACATTTATTTTTCACCCTCCCATTTATTTTTTTGATATTTTCAATGTACAGAATTTTCACTTCTACAGATTTATTATAAGTAGGTATAGATTGTTTAAAATCGCTTTGTGTTCACTACCGTCATTGGCCACCACCGCCCGGTCGCGTCGCCGCGCTGTTATTTTTCTTTCATCACAAGATATCTCTTAAGTCATTCGTCAAAATTATATGGTTTGAATGGCAATTTTGGTCTAAATTAAATGCACAACGTATGTAAAGTATTCAATTAGATAAGGAATAATACTGCATTGTTAAAAATAGCTTGGCAAATGACACATTATTTTTATGTCATTTATAAAAGATAAAAATGGTTACGGTGAGTTATCCTTAAGAGATAGACATATGCTATCGCGGACTTTTTTGTAGACCTTCCTATGGTGTACAATTACATTATCTTGATCTGTCTCGTAGGGTTTCGTCAGCGTTTGCAATGCAAGCGCAAAAAATGTGTTTATTTACGACATTACATTAGAAACCTCTAAAATAATCGGTATTACTCTATTATATTATACATGTATTATACATTAAAACCTTTCTGTTGAATCACTCTATCTATTAAAAAAAACCGCATCAAAATCCGTTGCGTAGTTTTAAAGATCTAAGCATACATAGGGACAGACAGACAGGAAAAGCGACTTTGTTTTATACTATGTAGTGATTATTCAATCGCAACTTCGCGACCAGTTCTCAAGGATACAAATAATCAAGGTTCAATCACTTCGCTCGCGGTGAATGAAATAGGATCCGAAAAAAACTAGTAGCCGGCTATATCTTACACCGGCTGACTTATTTAGTTCTATTTCTAATTGGCAGAGTTATTGAGGTACCCGCGAGAGGAATATTGACTGATACTGAACCACTTTTTGCGATAAGGATCGGTACAAGCGAAAGTGAGTCGATTTTCGATATCGATCTTGGCTTATGGATGTAATCTTTCGTTGTCGAACACTTTAGGTAAAAGTACGTATGAATAAAAATATAATGTTAGTCGATTAAGTAATTAATTAGTACGTCTTGATAAAATCTTAAATAATTGAAAGTAAGATAATTTTAATGTCCTTTTTTTTTTCAATTCCGCGGCCTAAGGCCGCGGCCACTCTAACGTCCGTTGACGGGCGTCTCTGGTCACAAGCAGGTATTTCCAGTGGCGCCCTGTGGATTTTAATGTCCTAGAGTAGAGTGACCTGCAGGGCTAGCACAGCCAGCGCATACTTCAGTCAAACTTTACCAATTATATTGCAGAAAAAAATCAAAAAATGTGTAGGTAATTGATTCATATGACTCGTATTTTCTGCGATATCATTGGTTGAATAAGTCAATCGACTTACTGCCATTCTCATAGGGCTAAGTAGGCAGGTGGGAGAGTTAACTGCCTCGGTGGCGCAGTGGTAGTGTATGCTACTGCTGTCCCTGAGGTCCCGTGTTCGATTTCTAGGTCAAATCAAATATTTTTGTGATCCACAAATGTTTGTTTTGGAGTTTGAGTATTTTCTATGTAGTATAATTATGTGTATATTTAGTATGTATTTAAAGTATATGTTTATCAAAGTCTACAAACACTATATCAAACCGACTGGCCAGCGTGGGAAATGTAGGAATTTCCCCCCTCTTTGGGGGAGGCCTATGCCCAGCAATGGGCGTCAAATGGGATGAGATGATGATGATGATGATGATGAGAGTAAACACGCCATAATTTCATACAAACTAGCCAGTAAAGAACTTACCCGTCACGGTACATAGACACGACCTTAGCATAACCGTATGCTGACTGTTTACGAATACTCTACACTAAACCTTTAAAGAGTTCTCCTATTCAATTGGATAGGCTGGTGGATCGACTACACCAGCCTGTAAATCCATTTTTAGTGGTTCGTAGTAGTCACGCCTTAAAATGTGCCGTATCATGTAAAATGTGTAAATCACCTATTTATGTAACTATGATTATGACATTAACAATGCTCCAAGGTAACAAGTTATTTCCGCTTCGGCCGCCATCGTGACTACAGGTTCGTAACCAGTTGAAAACGAGGAAAAAAAGATCCGGGTTCGACACCAGTTTCGATAGAAGAAGGTTTTTTCCTTACTCGAAACCACGGTTACGATCAAAGAATTTTATTATTTGTGTGTGTCGATTGATAATCAATTGACGCGCTGTCCACCACGAAGCTGTAGTAGGAGGTAAGTAGGTAGGTACTTACAGTTATAATTGGGGTGTAGAATTTATTATTTGTGTGTGTCGATTGATAATTGATAAAAAGGAAACATATTTTGAACTCCGTGGTTTTGTTATGTAGCCGAACAGGGGTACGTTTACCCTATGTAATGACTTGAGGGTTCCAAAATAAAAATATATTTTCAATCAAGAATGTAATATTATATTTGAAATTAATTATTTAGTTGTTGAAATTCACTCATCTAATAGTTTAAAATGAATAATTATATAATATGAGTCGATACTCATATTATATAATTATTCATTTTCATTTATTATTATTCATTCATTTTCCGCGTTGCTGCCACGACGATTCGTGGCAGCAACGCGGCACAAGCGGCACGCAACATCAACGACGTTTATGGAGCTAACTAACACTACAAACCAACGCACCGCCTGTTATTGGTTTGTTCGCTTCCGTTCTGGAAATTTCGACCTGAAAAATGAACCTCGCGGTCGTCTGAAGACTTTGGTCGACAATGACGAATTAAAGGCGAATAAAAATTCGGTTAATTTTTTTCATACAAAATGGCAATTTCATAGGTAAAGACCTAATATTTATTATTCATTTATTCCTCATTAGTAATTGTTTCTTTTCGTAACTACTGGGTTTCGAGTAAGGAAAAAACCTTCTTCTATCGAAACTGGTTTCGAACCCGGATAATTTTTTCCTCGTTCTCAACTGGTTACGAACCTGTAGTCACGATGGCGCATGGCGGCCGAAGCGGATATTTCGCAAAGCTTTCTACATTAACGCTTATTAAGTTAATCTACTGGAGTTGATGCTCACTTGTCTTCATCGATCATATTAATATGTCTATTTACATTAATTAGAATTGTTGTTATTACTTCCTTTGTTTTTATACGGGTACATTCATAACTTTTCATTCTGAATTTAAAATAATACATACGCATTGTTACGCTCCGTGTTAATAAACCGTACATGTGTCTATTTAAATTGTAATGATGTTTTGGCCGAACAATTTTTTTACCTCGTAATGTGCTATTTTTCTAACCTCAAAATGTCTGTTCACAAAAGTAAGAATTAAGGTTTCACAGTACTTTCAGACCCGATTAACTGTGTGGACTTTGAACTGAAGGATGTAAATTTGTTTTCAAGACCAACTTTACTTACACTAAGAAGTAATGTTAGAATAAGATTACAAACGACCACTGAGACGTTTAAGTAGTTAATAGATTAGTTACTGGTAAAGCTATCGTGCTACAACTGGTTAAGGCATTAGCTTGGACATAAATGCCTTATTAATTAAATAAATAGCTGTTATGTGTCATTAGTTATTGCTGTTCAATTTGATTAATAACTCGCTTCTTTATTATTATTATCGCACGCATGTTATTTCGACGCGTATAATTTTATTACATCTTATCTACAGTTAGGGCGATTTTAGGATTTAATCCATTTCATTCTGATAGCTTTTTTTTAAATGACGTGGTGCGACCACGCATGGCCCTGAGACTTCCTTGGAGCACAGGGCACAACTTTGTGAAATTAAGTAACAATGCGATTCTCTAAGACACCCGTAATGTAACCAGAAAGGTCTCAGTCCGTAGTTTTGTCGTGAATCTTGTGAGAATGAGACTTGGAGACTGAAATAGAAAAACCTCTTTTTCCTGCAGTCACCTATGGCCTGATAAGTTCGTACTTACTACCTAGGGCGCACGAATAGTTCTCTGATAAAATTTTATGAATCATTTTTCTGCAAGCTCGGCAAAATACTTACAGCGCGCTCCTTCTAGGGTTAAGTATCTTTGTAGTACTCCTTGGTACCAACTAACACAATTAACCAGCGGTTACTGCGCATGCCGTTCCTCCTCATAAACTAAATTATGTAATCAACCTTTATAGTAGTTACACGTTAATGTTGTTTTTTTTTAATGATGACCACGTTATGATAATATTAACTTTTTTGTTTTGACATTGCGATTAATGGGACAAACAGATTTACCAACATTATCGCGTTTCCGTTTATGTTAACGCTTCCTGGGTATCACTGTTTCCGGCTCTCCTCTGTGCATATATTATATTATATTATATTATTGTAGCGATCACAACTTATCTCTCTTTGTTCTATGGTGAACACTATCGATAGGGAATGAATACAATGATATCCACTTGAGATGCTTGCTATTCGGCAACTAGATATTAAATATATGCTGTACTATGTATGTATTAAGCCGACCTCACCTGGGGGTGAGTGGTGCATCTATTGCTCAACGGCCGATGCTCTTTTTTTTCATTCCGCGGCCCATGGCCGCCCCCGCTCCCACGTCCGATGCCGGGCGTCTCTGGTAGGCACACAGAAGGTATTTCCAGTGGCGCCCGGTGGACTTTGACCACCTGTGTGGCCTCTTCGAGGCTTAGGTCGGGATGAGAAATCCCCGTCGTTGGGGTAGCGTTTTATCCTGCGTCAGTAAGTGAACTATCCCGCCGCCCTCAGGCCCCGATCATGGAGGCCTATTATCTTAGGCGTCGGGCGATGCTCTGGAAAACCTAAAAGGATTATAAAGGTCCCAGTTAGCGGCAAACAGACTCGCCCCCTTTTACGCGGGACCAACCAAAATGTTAGCATTTAACTAGCGAAATGAGGGTGATACACACGTACATTCTCACACGGCTCTATCGATAGGGATCATGGACAAAATGTTTTGGTTTATCGACTATTAGCACTATTCGTGTATTATTTATGGCTCGTTGTGTGTGTAACTTTTTTTGTGCTTAGCGAGGCAACACAGTTCCTTGACGTTGGTGAAGATGACGTTAAAAATCGAGTCATCATCAAATTTGTATTCAAGTACACGATCTTTCCATTTGTAACAAAAAATTGCAAAAAGTAAATGTCTTAAAACATTATTTCATCGTTAGTATTACGCGTGATCTAAGAGTCTGAACTAAACGTATAATATTTGGTATAGGAAAAAAATACCTTTATAAATATAGTTTTTGTTTTTATGTAGTAAAATCTAATCGATCTTTTTTTTGTCAACCTAAAAAGTAATTGAAGTATTTTTTATGTCTCATGTAGATTCGAATCATTACTCGGTGCTAGGTACCACTACCTACACATCTCACGGTACACTTTATGTACTCGTACTTTGGTGACCTGAATGTGCCTGAATTGTGTTGAACCTCATTCAAAGTACATGCGCTATTTTGGTTTAATTTGTAAGTCGCATGTTTTGTTACATTACGAGGTATAATTGAGCTGAGTTTACGAAGCTCTTTATCTTAGGCGACTCGTGTATTTCGTTCGTGATCGAACTCCTCCTAAACGACTGGACCGATCTTTTTGAAATTTGGCACGGTCATAGTGACTATCACCGTGAGTGCATATATCTGAATTCATAAAGATCGGTCCAGTCGTTTAGGAGTTCGACCCGGATCGACAAACTCAGCTCAATTGTTGCAACAGCAGAATGTATTGCATACCTATATAGTTTAACTTGTAGCAACTCTGCTTAAGCATTAGGAAGGTTTGTCTTATAGTCAGTACCAATTACTTTGTCATGCGTTTTATTACTCGGTGAGTAAACAAGCACCCAACCTAGGGTTTGGACGAATGGCCTTTAGAAGTTTATTGTACGGGAGAGGAGAAGAAATGTAAGTTAGGCTTCGTGGTTCTCTCACACCGTGCGAAAGCTTAAGCTTTTGATCTATCTCAAGTGAGAGGTCAGTAATTACCCGGTCGAACCGACAGCCATTCGTGGTTATCGTAATGTACGGAATTCCATTTCCATTATTCCAAGTTTATATTTTGTTTTTTATTTCATTATTTTATTAATTAAGGCTCTACAATGCCTTCAATGTCTATGCCTCAACTTAGTGGCTATTGTATAGTCATATTATGTAAGTACGCTATATGCGTGGTTTCTGTTTCCTATTCGAAGGTTCCTCGACCTCGTAAGGGTCAGTCGTGCAGCTCCGTATGCCTCTGGCTCTTGTGTGCCACTTCGGATTGTACCGTAAGCCGTAAGGAATAAATTCCCATTGATATACAACAATATATTCCAGCTATTAAATTATTCTCACGTTCAGAAGTAGTTATTGAAAATGATTGAGGAAAGGTACCGTTACAACTCCTGCAGCCTACAGCCCGGAATATGACTTTCTCGTTCAGAGTCTCTTACCAGGAGTATCTACCTTACTTACCCTAAATCGATTTTTCTAATATAGCAACACTCACGAATTTAACAGTCTACAACGTTTCCTTTCTTTTAACGATATGTTCGAACTAATTTCATCAGCGAGTGCAATGTCTGGCCCAGGCACCAGTGCCATTATCTTTGTATGCCACTGAGATACACCATTAAGCACAGAATTTTTGAATATTGACACTGTTTAGTCATAATAATTAACACTATTCTGCTCTCTAATATTATTTTATAACAAAATAGGCCTCCCTATAATAGGTAATACTAGAGACAGAAATGAATCTATATTTATTTTGAAATAGATATACAACCACTATGGTTAGGCCCAGGCAAATTATTGCTGATCGCCTCAAGGTGTAAATAGATGCGATGTTTCTCCTGACACTGACAATGTCGAGAGTAATGCCGCCACCGCGAGCTTCTTATCTAGATGGAACTGCAGACATGCAGACTACATACGCACTAAGCAGACTGACAGCTGCGGCCAAGTTAGCAAGGTAACTGCCAAGTATAATTAGTTGCTAGTCGCAAGCCTTTAAAAATGCACGATTCGCAAATTGGACGTTTTGAAAAGTGGACGATATACAAAATGGACGATTCGCGAAGTTGATTTTTTACGAATATGACGTTTTGCGACATAGACCAAATGAACTTATTGCGAAGTGGACGAAATGCTAAGAAACAGCCTAACTGTGTATTGGATTTCTTAACGATAAAGATGAGATAATCTTAAGTTCTTGGTTTAACGTATAAATCTTTTATAACATGTTACCGTTGATTTTAAAGACAGCCTATTGAAAGGAATCGCATGCAATGCAGTTAAAAAAACCATGACCTTAGTTGCTAAGAGTTTTGGGCGCGTTTTATCTGCCTAGTGCGCTTATAGATAGTCTTGTAGTATTTCAATATCAAAGTTAAACTGACATGATATTATTGGTAAGTGGATCTGAATTTATGGCATTTGTGTCTAAACATACAACTTAGTTGTAAAGTTTATTTCTCTCGCAGACAGAAGTAAATTGGACAGTTTCGCACTTAGTTAAAAAATACCTAGGTTACCGATCAGTGCTTTAAAATCGGCACCACTTCACCTCGGTCCATTCCACACCTGAGCGCTTCAGCCGTTTCCGTACTAAGTTCCTATTCCACTTGCTGACTCTCGAGGGATGCGGCAACAGCGCTGTACATTCATTGCTTTTGTATTAATTATTACGAATTATTTCAATGTCAACCATCAATGTACTATCTTGTTTATTTTATAGATGGTATTTGTAATAATTACCTATATATAGTATTCGAGTGCCAAGATTCCGCGTTGTATTTATACTGAATCCAATATCTATAGTATTTTTGATCTAAGGTTTCGCAATTATCATTTATTTTAATAACAGCCTGTAAAATGTAGATAGAACTAGCATGTGAAAATCTTTGTAGAAAATGTTAATGTAGCAGGGTACTTACCTATAAAAGCACTGTTAGAAGTAGCAGCCATTGCAGAAGGTATTGGGCTTCCTCACTGGCTTCTGGCTGCTAACACCTAAAGAGTACGGTTTATTTATATCAACTTATAAATGCAAAGGCAAGAACGATCGTCGATCAATATGGTTCCTCATCGCCCGACTGGGCGATGAGAAACTGCGATTCTGAACTTCGATATTTTCCGTTAAGGGACTGCCATCTGACCTCCACAGCCCATGGGCTTTTTTGTTTGTATGACAACCGGGACCGATGGCTTTACTTTCTCTCCGAGGCACGGAGGGATCTCAATGTCTTAAGAAATAGTCACCCATCCTAAGACGGGCCTACCTCGATGTTGCTTAACTTTTGCAATGTTTTAACATTGTCGGTTACCGCTCCTACTCCAATATGGTTCTTAGTACCTACTAATCGAAATAAGCAGACACCATGTAGGTACAATAATATATTATACCTGAAAAACAACGTTCATAAATGTCTAATTATACAGCAGTTGTTTTGTGTCAATATTTGTAGGTATTTTAAGATTGAATAAGGAAAGGCATGGCACTACTGGTAGCTACACGACTTATATACATCGTTTCTTAGAATTGTATACGTAACAATTGATAAAACTGATTACAATGTATAAAAACAAGATTATATTAATCTATTAGGTATTTCAAACCCAATGTTCAGGTAGTCCTTATTAAAAATGAACAACTGAAGAAGCTATTATTTTTTAATTCCGCGGCCGAAGGCCGCCGTCGCTCTTACGTCCGTTGCCTGGCGTCTCTGGTGCACACGCAGAAGGTATTTCCAGTGGCGTCCGGCGGACTTTGACCACCTACACAGGTGGTCAAAGTCCGCCGGACGCCACTGGAAATACCTTCTCTCTCGACCAAACCCCGTAGAGACCACACGGTCTCTACGGGGTTTAGTCGAGATGAGAATACCGCGTCGTTGGGGTAGGGGTTTATCCTGCGTTGGTGAATGAATCACAGCCCTTCTAGCCTGCTTCTGTAAGGACAGGAGATTTTTCTTCCTTTGGGTTGCCCACATTATCCTACTCTGTATACTTTGAGCGGTAATTTCCTATCACCCCTTTTTCAAACCTCCCTACAAATCTACTCTATAATAGTGTATTGCAAAAAGATTTGATTAACTTTGTAACACCATAAAAAGATAATCGTCTACTGTAATGGGTGGTGTGTAAGCAGTACATTATCAAGTCCCGATATCGGTATAACTAGTAGATAAGCAATAACCGCGGTCTTAGAACCCCCGTTACACGTTGATAGCAAAGGTTCTAATGATTTGCAGGCAACAACAGTTATTCTTAGATAGTTCCCAGACACGGCGGTCTAAGATCACCCGAAGGCAATCACTATACCTCAATAAGCTTGATAACGTATAGCTTTTGATGGTAATTGTATGTCTTATGGGCAGCGAGTAATTGACATAATATTGGAAAAAGTGTTCTAGTTTCATCGTGCTAGATTTATTGCCTTTAATGATAACGAAATTGTATTTCATTTCCGATGCGAGTTGGGTCAATTCTTTTTACGATCTTTCCTTCTATTTCAAATAACTGTTTTGTGTAGTTTTATGAGTGACCTTGCGGTTTTACAGTAAATTAGTTGATAATAGTGTATGTCCTTCGGGTCATTGCTTATTTCTGGATCTGTCATTCATTACAGTCTGTTCTGCAGCTTTTGCTATCACTATTTGATATCCACCAACATGAAATAATTTTGTCGGTTTTAATTCCCACGGGACGGAGTACTCATTACCGGAATAAAAGCCTATGCCCAGGGTATGTATAAAGGGTGACAGGTACGTCCTTACCAAACTTTATCAATCAAAACTCAGCTATTTCAGCTTGAAAAAATATTAATGTGATATTTCGTATTGTAAATCGTTTCAAAACCAAAGTTATACTATATACCTACCATGTTAGTTGTGATCAAAAATCGCCTGAAATAAAATGTGTCTGTAATATTTTTGGCATATAACATTTCATGTTACAAACTATGTACTACGTCATAATATGTGACTGGCACTGCCGCTTATCCACCCAAACTTTATTAACAAGACCACTGAATTGCATATCTTGGAATCTTATATCGACAACTTTATATTTACGTTATTGCTACTGGATTTTGGTTATTATAACAACTAAATAAATATGAAAATTACTTTCTTAGAAGTGTTTTTTATAAATGTGTGCTAGTGTTTGTATTGTTTAGAATTGAGTCTAATATTCACAAAGATCCCACGGTTGATCATTGTCCGTTTAGTCCGCTGAGACAGTTCTTAACCTTGTTCTTAATTTTCATGTAAGATGGTTAGATTGCGATCGTTTGCTTTTGGCGTTTGTGCTAGTTTGTCGGTTGCGTTCAGAATAGAATAGTGTGTGCTGGGATTTAAGCATAAAATATCATAACAGCGGTTAAAATATTTGAACGTATCCCGACTACTGTACCCGGATTGAACATGTTGTGTGTATTTAACATAGATTCTGGACGTTGGAACTGAAAGTTCTGATTACAGAATGGCTTATGATTGTCTATTGTTTATGGTGCCCGATAACGTACCTACCCTTGCTACCTATTCCTATTAAACCTACTGTCAAATCGTGGATTTCTAAAGCATCTCTACTTACCCCGTCAGAAATATAGGCGTATCGGTTTCGCTGGCGCACTTAATTCATTTCTTCATCGAGAGCGCTGAACTTTCGCAGTCGATAAAAAGCGAACGGCTAGCCTTGACCGTGCGCGGCGCGCGCGCACCTCCCGGTCATAGATTATTGACGCAGACATTCGTCGCGGAACTTTTTGTCTACACCGATGTTCAGTAATCAATTTGCCAGTATTTACTTCAGCAAACCACAAGCTACCGGCAGGACTGAACTGCCTAAACAGTGTAAGCAATATGCTTGTCTTTATAAAAGTGTTTTAATTACTGTATTCTTTGCCTATGCTCTCTATATTTTCCTGTTTCAATATTATTATACTCGTAATATTATTATGTTATGTTAATTATAGTAGGTACATGCTCACGTGATAGTGAACACGTGAAAAGACCAGATTTTTAGAGACTCGTATATTTCGGTTTAAAATATTTACTGGTTCTTCTGCATTGGGCGTTAAAAATCCGTAGCATCGTAGCTTTCTGTAGCTACGTAGTCTATATCGTAACTCACCTTCGTTCACGTTCACGACACCGAACTTCGTAGCAATGACCTTATTATGCAAATTAATTGATACGAATATTGGTCGATAGTGCGGTTCGATATTTATTGATGTCCCATATCTGGTTCTGATATTTTAAAGCGTTTTGTGCATTATTTAAATTTATACAGTGTTGTAATTATGGATATAAATAACGGGTTAGAGTGACGATTCCCGCTAAAGATCAAATTGTTAAACGGAGAAGTTAGCATAAAATATTCATCCACCCACCTTTTAGGCAATGCCATAACTCATAGGCAAAGATAAGTCAATATCTTTAAGTTTTAAGTAACATGCGTTTTTATGGTGTGTGGTTAGCTACCACGCAGCCGGCCGCCGTCCGCCGTCCTGCCTACGTTTGCTTGTAGCGTCCAAAAGTCCAGTAAATTTCACAAAGTAGGTAAAAGCCTGAAGTTGAGGTGGTCAAGTGGGTAGTATTCACTCCGATAAATCGCCCATGACATTTATCTTACAATTATCTTCCATCTAAAGTTTGCCTGTAAAATATCGTTTTTAAGCGAGGAGGGTGTTGTATTGTAATTTCACCAGAAGTAAGATTTAGTGTAAGCAAGCGTATATACTTACTCCTAATATCATAAAATCCGGCGACCGGTTCTGGAAAGAAGAAGTTTAATAAGATTATTTATAAGTTACGCGATGTAATGTAAATAAGTATGCAAAGAAGTGATTAACCCACAACGTGCCGTGGTTGCATCATTTATTTGCATTTCTTACATCTTATGCCGATCATTAATCTTAAGGGAAATTTATAGTGATAATGCCGTGGAAGACCTTTCGCGGCATTCTAATCAGTTTTTTGTTTGGTTGAACATGCCTGAGCGGACTGCAGAGTAGTGCAGAGGTCTCGAGCACGTTCTACTAGTTTAAACGTCTAGTTTAATTACTACAAAAAAGCATACTCAAACTTATCTCGAAGTATATTACCTACATCACCGCGGTTCCGCTCGCTTGGCTACATATCAGTGAAAGAATTTTCAAAATTGATTCATTTCAAACAGACAATAAATCAGGTATTGCTTCTAATATTAGTATAGATTACTAGCTGACCCGGCAAACGTTGTTTTGCTTTAGTGGTGCCCTTAACATTTCGGGGGATGAAAAATAGATGTTGTCCGATTCTCAGACCTACTCAATATGCACACAAAATTTCATAAGAATAGGTCAAGCAGTTTCGGAGGAGTTTAACTACAAACACCGCGACACGAGAATTTTATATATTAGATGTAAAAAATATTCTAGAACTTAGTACTCATATAGATATCAATTAACTCATATAACTGCTTCGGCGGCGTGGTCGGTAGTGCATCGGCTTTCGACTCCGGAGTCTCGGGTTCGATTCCCGGGTCAAATCAGATATTTCTGTGATCCACAAATGTTTGTTTCGGAGTTTGGGTGTTTTCTATGTATATTATGTATGTATTTAGAAATATATAAGTATGTTTATCAGTTGCTTAGAGCCCATAACACAAGCTTATAGCTTAGTTTGGGCTAGATGACGTTGTGTGAGAATGTCCAAAAATATTTGTTTTTGTTTGTTTAATTCTTAAGTCGGCAACGACATTCTTAATATTGAACTTGGCTCTCATTTCTCATTTATGTTTTTGCTGGGATGGAAATTACAAATAATGTAACAATATATTCTCACAACAGTTTAAATAATAACAAGACAAATAGCGCTTATTTCAACTATGTTGTTATGTAGTTAATTCAGAATTGCTTTCTTTTGAGAAAACTGTAACTAAGTATTCATTAATGTTGAAAAGAAGAATGCCCTACATGTTGCAATGCCTAAAACAGGGAAGCCCCTTATTTCGTAGAAAGAAATATCATAGAATTTCGTTTCATAGAAAATGTTTCATATAATATTTGGCTCTTATATTTTTATTTCGAATATTATTGTTTCAAAAACAATTTACTACAATGAAACATATTTCACAGAAACACAATTGAACGAATTTTTAATCACATTTTTTTGTTTAACAAACTTATCAAACTGTAGAATTATTTTTTAAAGAATATTAAACCACCTCCGTCGACCTTGTAGACGCATCAATTGTTTAGTTTATAAAAAAATTGTCCCATGTATAGTTTAGGGCACCCCGACTCGGATAGGTTAGGTTAGAAAGCTTCGCTACGCTCCGCTCCCGCATTAGCCCTTCGTGGTTATTTTTTTATAAAGTACCCAGAAGTAGGAGCCCCGCGTAGCGGGGCTCCGTCGACCTTGTAGACGCATCAATTGTTTAGTTTATAAAAAAATTGTCCCATGTATAGTTTAGGACACCCCGACTCGGATAGGTTAGGTTATTCTTTGTAATAAGTTTTCTATTAAATAAACAATATAATGATTAAGAATATTTGATTTGATATTCTATGAAATGATTATTCTAATGTTTAACTTTATATGAAACAAAATTCAATGATTTAAAATTCTTTAAAGTAAGTATTCTGTATATTGATTATTCTATGAAACGAAATTATGCGAATCATTTTCTGTAATATGAAATTATATTAAACAATTGTCTATAAAACAACGCACATCCCTAAAACAGGAATAATAGCACCATCTATCACGGCTTTATCGCCGAAGGGGTAAACAGAGTCGTTTAATATGCCCGCGGTTAGCCATAGTCTATGATGGCGTCTTGAGTATTCTTGCCAGAGCCTTGTCCATCGGGCAGCAGGTGCACCACGTGCAGTTGAGGATAACAGAAAGAAATAAGTAGATTATAATGTGTTGAAGTGTCCCAACATATCTACCTATCTATTATTATTATTAAGTAAATAAAAACATTGTTATTGTCTATCGAACAAACAGACATAATAGACAATATTATTACCGTGACTGTGACGTGAAGTGTACCACTTTTATGTTCGTTGCGTTATATTTTCACTTTCTATTTAGAACGCACGCAAATTATTTAGCTTTGCGTAAAGTATTATGTTGTATTACCTAAACATATTTATTATAAAACTAACTTATGCCTCCAGTTCCGTTCGCACGTTTCATTAGTAGATACCTAAAATATTTAATTAGAAATTACAGGGGAAATGCTCTGACCAATTGAGCTACGAGCACCGATCTGCCGATACCGATAACATCCAATCTTTGCTTCATATTACTACCATAGCAAGCGTAAAAACAGTCAGAGCAAACTCATTACTCTCAACATACAGAAATATATAGTAGGTACCTAACGTTGTCATGTTTGACAAATACCTAAGTTGACACCCACATTTAACCAATTAACTATTAGCATCGTCCATTGTTCGGCAGAAGTAGTACTTGTACAACTGGTTGGATTTATTTAATGTCACAGTCTCAGGACAACTCAGTTTCTACCCTTACTGAATGAAAAAATGTATTCAGTTGAAATGAGGTGGATATTGTAGCAAACGGCACTATAAAGTCCTTTGGGATAAGGTTGTGTATGAATTGTTTCATGATTTCATCCACATTTATTGTGCCCCTAAATAGGTACACGTAGGTTACTTATTTTTCGGGAAACATGTTCCCGGAAACATTGAGAACGAGACGAACTATTCTACGCGTGCGATGTAATGGCAATTTACCGCTGGCGAACAGAACAGATTATTACGTTTAAGATTATCGTAATATGACACAGAAAGACCGTCACAATTTTATATTATGTCTGTATCCTCGGATTATTACCGATTATATGGGTGTGGCGCGTGTCGACCAGTCGGCCCCAGCTCGGGGCTGCGCGCGCGTTGTGATTTGCACGCGTGTATGCACGTCCATTGACTTTGTCGTTACGCTTACGACGCAGTTCTATTTCATTTTCAGTTGGTTTAAAATCTAATAGCTAGGCGTGAGAATGAATTTATGTCTACACCTCCATGGTGAGGACTCCCTTACTAATTCGGTTAAATCCGGATAGACGACGCACCGTTCTCAAGCAATAAGGTTCAGGGTTATTTTAAACAATCCAAACCAAAAAGAGGTCTTTACTATTAGTATGTATATCCTACACAAATACAAAACCACCTCTTTATCCCCGAAGAGGTAGACAGAAGCATTCATTACGCCCACATTTCGCTAGTCACATTAGCTCTACGTATTTCTACACAGTTTTACAATTTTTTGCCATTATCTCGTTCCTTTGTCTACAGGTGCACCGCGCGCATATACTTGGGGCATGGGAATATTGATAAAGCCCTTTCGTACCTATGCAGTTCTATATTTTCGTAATCTAACTTCATTCAAAACGTGAATATAGAAGATATTAAATATCATAAATTAAACGTATAAATTAATTTCTACGGAATTAACCTGACCGACTATCAGTAATCGAATTGAGCTTTTGTTTAATGGTAGTAATGCGGTTCCCTCGCGCAAATGACACCGTGAACCCTTTGACCATATACGTAGACCCACTTAGGTCTAGAAAGGGCCAGACAATAATTGACATAGACCTATGACACCGTTAGTATAGGTAGTTTTGTTTTGTGTACAACGTCGGGTTCGGGCCAGACAGATGTCCCAGTGACCTGGACGCGTGTTGAAAACCTGCACTGAGGTGGCGTAGGATTTGATTGGTTTCGTGAGATAGTTGACGAACCCGTAGATATACATAGAGGTGTTATGGCAAAGCAATCTTACGTCCAACCATATCAGTGAAGGCCCGAATTTTGGTTTATTTTATCTTTGTCTATTTTATAACGTACTGTAGGTTTGCACTTTGTTTCACTTTAATTGTTATCTGAAAAATTTTTTGCCTATAAAGATGAAAGTGCGACAAGCAACACTGCCAAAACTCCCTGGTGTAACCAAACTGGGATTTTACTCTAACGACCGGTTTCTGAATTGAGAATTTTAAGTTGAGCGTCCACTGAGTACGCAAAATTTCAAATTTTTTTAACAAACTTTTTCACTTCACGTAATCAACGAACACTTAACTTGAAATTCTCAATTCAGAAACCGGCCGTATGTCTCATAAATGTTATTAAGTTTTATGAAGGATCTGTATCTTGAATGTCTTTATTAATGTAATATGTTTGTTTGATTACAGGTACTTAAATGATGTGATTGTTATGTTAGCAAAATAATCAAATCAAGCACAGGTAAATTACCGTATGTTTTTCTAAGAACTATTTTTAATCATAATCCCTGAACCCATGGATTGCGAAAGAGCATTTGCGTCTGCGACAACAGGTGAATTTCTGACTCTTATAGCCTTGCCGTTTCTCATTGTAGCAATATGTATAAGTCCTCTGGTACCTAATACCTGAGTTGTCCCAGTCACCCAAATAACCTTCAAGGTATATTGCAATGATACAATACAATACAATACAATAAAACTTTATTGTACACCAATATAAAAAGCATAACAAATACAAACAGGTTTTATAATGAACAAATGGCGGCCTTATCACTAAAAAGTGATTTCTTACAGGCAACCTTTGGATGGACAAAGTAGAAGGAATAGAATGTTACTATCATAAAGCTATAGAGCCAGTAAGTAAGCGTACAATTTAAATCCCAAGTTTTAATTTATCTTCCATCTTTTACGATCTACAACATACAAATTATTAAACGAAACGTCTAATGATGAGTCCTCATTTACCATCGTAACTAGCGAGAATGAATTCTAGGGTTCATATTGAGGCCAACGAGATAACGTGTTAACGATGTACGCCGTTCCCCGACAAAACTTCCATAACGTATGCAGATTCATTTTGTCTGTACTGATTCTAATGTATTTTATCGATATATCTACTGCCTCGATGTGGCACATTTCTCCAGTCACTTTGTTGGTTCCACTGCTAACTAGGAACATTTATGATTACCAGAACCTCGCCCGTATCGACAAGTGTATCACTTGAGATTGGCTTGAGCATCTAAGAGCTTGGTGGGGTTCTTGTGCACCCTTTATTGATATGAACGATAGCTTAACTTCTTTCGGGTAAATAAATGTTTTAAGTTATATAAAACTCACTATACCTACCTAACAAGTACCTTTGCCCACAAGTTCATATATATCTTGAGGCAACGTGATCGCGATGAGTGAGTAATCTGACTGTCACATGGTTGCGGCTTCTCCGAGTCTCGTGTTGATGACGCCTGACCGCAGATAAACTGATACTGATCGACTGATATTCAGACCACAACGCTTCCTTGACAGTTCGCTTTGTTCATATCTCTACGGCTTTCCGGGATCAAATGATTTATTTTTATGATATGATACATTTATACAGTAAGTCCTGTTTTCTTTTTAACTTTACCAAGAAAGTAAATGTAATTTTAAATTATAAAATCAAAGATTGTAAATTAACAAGATTATAAAATGGCTATAACGTTATTGTACCATCTATTGGCCTCTATTTAAAAAGAAACTCATTACGTACCAAAGTATATACTTTTGAGATCACTTTTATTATCATCAGAGTTTAAATCGTGTCCATACTGTTTAATAAATTGAATCTTTCAATTATTAAAACTATTTTAAGTTTTATTATTAGAAATTAATAACTAGTCATTTAGTCTTTTCAATATTCCTATTCATATGTAATTACTATAACCGTAGCTGGAATTTAAGTCATCAAAATCACTTTCATTCAGAATCATTTGCAGCTTTCGCGGCGCTAACTACTTCTAAACACAAAAAACTTCCTTGCAAGTACCTTCAACTGTAAATCAGGTTACGTTAGAGCAATAAGGCCACTAAATTAAATAACCTCTTTAAAAAATGTATCTGGACCACAATCACCCATATTTTTAAATTTAAAATTATAACCGACTTTTTTCTGTATCGTCTTCATTAATAATACTATCTTGGTCTACATAAGGAACAGGTTTGGTATCGGTTACCGCTTCGACCGTTTTAGAGCTATCATTTATGATAGCAGTTTTTTACTTAAATAACGAACTATTCTGACCGGTTGTGATGTTTGATTATAATAATTTCGGTTAAACTTTATTCTTAACTAGCTGATACAGCATCTCGAACATGTGTAGTGTTTACCTCACACTAGTATCAACATAATTTCACCCGGCGATGCCAGGGCAGGTCGCTTGTATACTTTACCTTCCTTTTGAATCACTTTCCTGAAAATTGCATTAAATTCGTTGAGTAGTTACTTTTAGAGATCTACATGCACGGACCGCGGAGGTGACTTGTTTTTTTTGGTGACCTATTTGAATACGAGTCAGTTTAATTTTTTTTAATTACGTAGCCCGAGGCCGCGATCTCCTACGTCCTTTGCCGGGCGTCTCTGGTACGCACCTGAAGGTATTTCCAGTGGTGCCCGGCGGACTTTGGCCACCTGTGTCGCCTCTTCGGGGGTTTGGTCGGAATGAAAATCCCTCGTCGTTGGGGTAGGGTTTTATCTCGCGTCGGTGAGTGAATCTGATTGCGTGCTGCGGGGCCTCAGCCCTTCTAGCAGGCAGCGAACTTGCTAGCCTGCTTCTGTAAGGACGGCGGGTAGGTACCCCGCCGTCCTCAGGCTCCGATTATGGAGGTCGATGGTCTTAGATGAGTAGGCGTAGATGAGTCTGCGGCGCCCTCACGGCTGACTTCGGAACTCCGCGGAGAGGGAACTCTCCCTTACCCTCTCGGCCACTTCCTTCGCGAGCACGACTCGCTGCACACGGCCGCGTTCTACCTACTCCATGGTCTCCAGCGGGAGGGTATCCACGCCCAGTCCCACTACGAGTTCCCGGCGCTGACTCGTCCACGCTGAGCACTCCACCAACGGGTAGAGTGCGGGGTCGTCGTGGGAAACCTTGCAGTGTTGACACCGGGGTGTGACCTCACGATGGATGCTAGACAGATACCTACCGAAGCATCCATGCCCGGTAACGATCTGCGTCGCACGATACGTGAGGTCACCATGCCGCCTCTGCAGCCACTGTCACACAGTCCATGATCGGTCTCACCGCCCGCGATGACGGTGGTTCCCCACTTTGGTTGCTCGAGTCGCACCCTCCATGTCTCCATGAGATCTTGGCGGAGTTGGGACCGCTGGTTGGGCCTGTGGAGGGTGAATACGATTGTAAGGTAGGTACTGCGTTTCAGCGCTGGATGACAATAGCTAACCTTTAGCATCAAGTACGATTCGAGCGGGCGGAGTCACCGGTTTTCATCCTTATTTTTTGACAAAGTTATTGCGATAATTTCTTAAATAAATAGCATAAATATTGTTTGTAGTTGCAATATGATTATTACATCTATAATGTATTATTACATCCGAAAGCTTCTTTAAATTAATATTTATTTATAATTATTAATGTATTTAAATTAATCCCGATTATTATAAAATTGTATGTTAGTAATATCCGATAGAAATGTCGAAAAACCGGCTGAAACTACCGTTAATGTTATTAATCGGCTTTTAACGTATGCACGATAAGTATCGTCATGCGATCAGTTTGGCATCTGCACGATAATAGATCAATATTAACATTACAATCTACTTTATGGTGATGGTACGGCTATACGTAGGTCACACTATATAAGTATTGCGTAACTTAAAAAAACAACATGTTAAAACCAAAATATGTTTATTGCTTTTCAAAATACTCTCCTTTACATTTTAAACATTTTTTCATGCTATCGAACCATTTTTTAAAACAGGAGGACCACAGATCTGAAGGCATGTTTTCTACGTGCTGATTGAACGCTATCACTGCCTCTTCGGAGTTGGTAAAAGTGAAACCTCTCATCAAATCTTTGATTTTGGGGAAAATACAGAAATCACAGTGTGCTAGGTCGGGGCTATGCGCAGGATGGGTGACGAGTTGTACTTTTTCAGAAGCTAAAAATGACTTTGTTTTGTTGGCCGTGTGTGAAGAAGCGTTGTCATGATGTAGGAGAACGCGGCTTTGGGGTCGTCTTTCGCGAACTTTTCCTAACACCCTGGGTAAACAAATGGTAGAATACCACTCGGCATTAACACTCTTTTGATCTTCAAGTGGAATTGTACAGATGGGACCCGTAGCTGAGAAAAAAACGCGATAATTTTTTTACCAATGTTTCTCGCCTGCCTCACTTTTGTTGGCTTGTTCTCATTTTCAAACACCCATTCACAAGATTGCTGTTTTTTTCGGGTTCAAAACAGTAAATCCACGTTTCGTCTCCTGTGACAATGTCATAAACAGCATTAGAATGTCCGTGGTCGTACTTCAGTAGCATCTGTGAGCACCATTCCACGCGAGCCCGCTTCTGCTCCGCTGTCAGTTCATGAGGGATCCAACGACAACAAAGTTTCCGAACTTTCAGTTCTTCGTGTAAAATTTTCTGGATTTGACTCATAAAAATCCCCAATAGTCCTCGAATTGTCTCATAGGTAATCCACGGGTTTTCTTCAATGAACCGCTTAACAGTAGCCGCCTCACGGTGCTCAAACAAGGTACTTCTCTCCCAAACGCATTTTGAAGACGAGCGGCACAGTCTTGCGGAGAGAGAGAACTTTTAAAATCATAAAAAATCATCGTTTTAAAATCTTTTCGACTTAATTCCATTTTCGTTGCACACGTAGAACTTTGATGTGTGATAAAAAACAATTTACAAATGATTTCCCGCCAATTGTTATTTTATAACTAAGAACGTTGCAACGTTTAAAAAAAATTAACATTCGAAATTCAAATTGTTCCGATTAGCTAGAAGTGCAAGACTTTTAGTGTGCCCCATGTATGTGTTCAAATGGTTCGTCAACGGGACATATAACTGTTGCCACTGTTTTTGGGTAATTAACATTAGTCTATCTCGAAATATTTGAGTACTTTATTTGGGATTTTTATTTGCAGTCTTCATTGTTCCTCACTTAATTGACAGTTTTTTTGTGATTTGTGTTAAGGTGCACCGATCCGATGACTGTTTAGCTGTATATAGTAATAGAATATTATAAACCGTTAAATGTAAACGTCAAACGATGTTACAGAACGGTTGTTTGTAAAAACTTTAATCAAACTCAATCAACCTAATTCTTACAGACAGGTGGTGATGAGGTGTGAATGTCAGACTAAATATCTATATATCTACTGCTATTAGTTTTCTATTATACTTTTTTTTTTTTTTAATTCCCCGGCCCAAGGCCGCGGCCGCTCTAACGTCCGTTGCCGGGCGTCTCTGGTTACTAGCAGAGGGTATGTCCAGTGGCGCCCGGCGTTTCTATTATACTACACAATGTGAGAAGATTTAAATCATGATATTCATCCATTATTGAGCAAAAATAATTATGTATTCCTACTGTTTTGTCGATTGGAGTAATACTTTTTATTTTGTTAATTTCCTAAGAGCATTGCGCAGAAGTGCAGTACGCAGATACCTACTGAACAATGCTGTTAGGACTCTTTATCTTTGCAATAGCATTGAGTCACTGACCTATCATTTTATTCAACTACGTGACGTCATTTCACCGACGAGGGTAGTATTGTAATCTCCAATCAGAAGCTTTTATGTTGTTACGAATACAGATGTTACGAAATTTCATTCGTTAGTTTTTTAGTAATAGGGTTGGTAGGTACTTTATGCGGTCCCAGGAATTTATTTATTTCAACTGATACCCTGATCTGTTAGAAAGTATAATTAGGAATAAGCTAAGGTCGGATAATAGATTTCTGTCGTTCATACTCCTGTATCCGAAGGGTAGTTCGGGTACACAAAAAGTTGCATTCTAATCAAGCAGGACAATACGCAAAAAGATTTTCCTAAATCACATGTACGGACGAACACACAGTAAGAAATAATAGTCTACCCTTTTCGGAGACAATAATAATAGATATTTGTTAGAACGTTTGCACACAACGCTATCTTGTTTTAAAGTATGCAAAACTTTTGCTAGCAGAACTAAATAAGTAACAGATAGAAATACTTGTAAATATACACTGAACATAGATAGAAAAATAATGAAATTACGAAATAAGTAATTGACCCAGGCAACGAACCTGAGACCCCTTCGAAATGTCTCATCTAAAACGTGAATACGACTACGAATATAACCCTAAACCTTGAGATGAAAGTGCCCCTACTATGTAATTATCACATCAAACAATAGATTATCATATAGAAACTGAAAGGCCACACAAAATGTCAACCACCCGTAGAGGAGACATCCTGAGTGAGGGTAACTAAATAGTTTCCCATCCATCGATTGTTCACTTTCCAATACTTTACATTCTAAAGATTGTGACTTTCCATTGTATATGTTACGTGCGATACTATCGTTATGTTAACGGGTTCGACAGGTATTTTCGCTCCTGACCTTACTACATTTGGGGTGAACTTCTTTAGGTAGTTCTTAATGAATTGGTTTCTATTTACATTTCTGTTTTCTGAACAATTTTTTGATCTAAGCTTTCGATATTTTTTTTTATTTATATATACTTTATTGTACGCCAGTACAGTATTAATTTATACAGAGCTTACTATATCTAAGAGCATATGTATTTAGAAAATAAATTGTTATTGACGGAAGATAAATTCTATTTGAATAGATATTTTAGGAGACAGATAGCATCTTCGCTATCATATTTTATTAGTTATTCAGCCAAAAACTTGGCTAAACAATCTGCTTTTATTGAGCAGCAAAAGTGACAATGTTTGTCTTGTGACCTTGGAATCTGTTCTAAAAAAGGGTGACAATAATTTAAACTTAGTTGTAGGACAATAGAGGAAATCCCTAGCAAATTAAATTTAAGGACAAAGGAAAAGTCTATGTTCATGAATATTATTCATCAAAATATTGAAGGCTTTTCTGGCAAAGAGTTAGAACTAGAATTATTTTTAAATGAAAAACGTATCCATGTACTTTGTTTAACTGAACACTGGTTAAAAATACATGAACTCTTAGTTAATATTGATAACTATAAAATCATTAGTGCGTTTACTAGAGATTCCGCTATAAGAGGTGGGTCTCTCATTTTAATTAATGACAAATTAAAATCAAAAGACCGAAAAGACGTAGTAGCACTCACAAGTGAGCGAAATATTGAACTATCATGTGCAGAGCTAGAACAATATATTATTATTAGCGTCTATAGACCTCCGTCTGGAGATTACTACCTGTTTGAGTCCATTATGGAGGAAGCCTTAAAAAAGGTATGTAAATGTAAGAAGACTATAGTTGTATGTGGCGATTTTAATATTAATATTTTAGAAAACTCTCAGAACGCGCTAAGGTTCCTCAACCTTTTTAAATCTTTTAACTTACAAAATCTTTTTTGTGAACCAACTCGCACCACAGCCACATCAGCTACCTGCTTAGATAATATTTTTTTCTAACAGCGATGGAGATGAGAAATCTATAATACATTTTATAAATTCAGATCATGCAGGTCAGTTAGCTAGATTTAAGTACCAACATGTTCCATTATCAAAAAATATTGTTTGTAGACCAATCACAACTTATAGATTAGAAAAATTTAAAGAAAACATTAAGAATAAAGTACCTCTTTTGGAGTTGAATAATGATAAAAACCCGAATGATCATTACGGAGATTTGTTCGGAGTAATCAAATACGAATGTGATAACATTTTCACTAAAAAAACAATGTAAATCAATTCAAAATTAAATTTAGTGATTGGGCTAAGCCTGGAATCTATAAAAGTAGAAGGAAATTATATGAATTATATAAATGTAACTACTTTGCAATATTCCGCCACATGCAAATTACCCAACTCTCGTATTTATTCATGCACAAGTCCGCCCTCCAAACCCACTTAGGCCGAAAGAATAGAGAAATAATTTTGAAAATAGAATAAATATGAGAGTTGTGTTATCGTGCAAAAAATAATAAAAACCTCGACACGTGTTTCGCCCCCAACCAGGGGCATCATCAGGAGATGTCGATGGCTCGGCGCACGGCGACCGAATGAGCCACAACTCGTAAACCGCACCTATTTATATCCTAGGTTTTTTATTTGTACCCACAACCATAATACCAAATTATTTTATGTCTACCCACCACCGTTGTTTGAATGACGTATACCTACCCGCAGCAAAGGGGAAGAGGCGAAATTAAGTTGATCATTTAAAATATTAGGGTTCAAGCGTCTATGTTTGTAGATTTCTAATTGTTCCAAAACCGAAAGCCTCAGTCCTTTGTTGCAGGTGTGCAGAACGTCAAAATTGTGAGGATTAGGTAGGTAGTGACCGGAATCCAACAAATGTTTTGCGAAATGAGACCGTTCTGGCCGATTGTTTCTAAAAGCTGATATATGTTCTTTATACCGCGTCGCGAAGCTACGGCCGGTTTGGCCAATATAAACACCCTCACAATCCCCACACTTAAGAGTCCTCCTATTAAATTTTACCGTTTTCGCTGATTTTACAGACGTGTTTTTACACTGAAAATACTGTATTTTTATAAGTTTTAATGCACAACATGAAATATCATTTCAATAATGATCTAATAAGTGAGCTACTTTCTTATTTTTGTCATTAAATTTTGATTAATCGACCTAAAACAATCGGTAGTTTTTCGTATCTTTTGCTGGAAGAGGTCTAGAATATCACAAATTCACTAATCGTTTTGACGTCTAAAAAGTATTACAAAAATACAGTGTATTCTTGTAAGTCATCTATCAAATGTATGGATTACTTTTTATCACTTTCATAAAAAAAATTGAGTAAACAAATATTTAAGTTAGTCAAATTTTAGAGAAAATGGGCAATGAATTGGTTCTTATTTCAGCTACAAAAAACTCTCGTTCATAAAATTAAAACAACATAAATAAACCTTGGTTCAAAATCAATCCATTTCCAAAAAAAAGAAAGCTAAATAATAAAAAATTGGCTGTAAATAATCTTTTAAAAACACCTAAATTTCGCTTTATAATACTCGACGCATGCCTCAAGTAAGCAGTCCGCGCCAAGCGCTTACAGGGAGAGGACGTGTCGCTCTGCGCGCCAAAATTCGACGCCGTCTACAGACGAATATAGCGTGGCGTGAGATTTTGATACTTTGGTAATATTAGTTATTATTTTGTGATGATTAGGCTTCTTTTTAAATACAACAAGTGGTTATGTAGAATGTATTTATCATTGTTTTTGTTAAAAAAAGCTGTTATATTTTATAAAGCTGGATTACATACTCACTCACTGACACAATTTTATTGTTCTCCTAGATGGTGGAGGGGAAGGTACCTATGTTTTTTTTGCAGAAATGTAAAGGGGGTTCGGGGACCTAGGGAAAATTCCGAGTTTTTGAGATTTGCCCTCCAGTCCCCCAAGGGGGGCTCCCGAGTAGAGTCAAACTGAGTAATAATTTTATAGAGATAGTTTTTTATTTTATTTTTTTGTATTGGGTTCGCCAATTTGACGCCACCCGCCTGGTAGTAAGTCGTGACGACGTCAAGCGATTGTGGGTCACTCACAGCACACTATACTATAGAGAATGGCCCTCAACTTGACGACCTACTGAACCCAGGATTATATGTGGGAGGAAACACGTGCACAGGCAGGGCGTTCCAGGCCAGTATCGTTCGGCACAGAAACGAACGTTTAAAACGTTCGGTTCTCGCGAACATGTACCTACTGTGTGGGAGTGGCATCTCTGCCCGGCACTCGTTGTTCGGGATCGGAAGGAAGATGGGATCAGATTGAAGAGCTCTTCAGAATGCTCGCCGTGGTAAATACGGTAGAATGCGGCCAAGGAAGCTATTGTTCGGCGCTGAGCTAGCGGCTCAAAGCTTCCCGTTACCTCCGGACAATCTATAATACGGATAGCTCGACGCTGCATAGCATCGAGAGCGTCCAGCAAATACTTCGCGGAGCCGTCCCAGAAGTGAGAGCAGTATTCGACGCAAGGTCCAATCTGCGTCTTGTACAGCAGACACCTCTGATGCAGTGTAAAGAATCGCTTTACCTTATTCAGTATTCCTAGTTTCCACAAAGCTAGCTCTATACATCTTTCGATGTAGTTTTTATTATTGAGCTCTTGACGAACGTCTATGTCAAGGATCTCAAGGTTGCCCTTCATTGGTAATAATGCATTCTGAAGAGAGGGTAGGGGAAGGAAAGGGGATTTCTTCGCTGTAAATGCACACGCCTGCAATGTGCTGTCATCTGCATAACAATGAATGTTCTCGAGGGATAGCATATCATTGATTTGCAGAAGGAAAAGAGTTGGTGACAGCACGGACCCCTGCGGCACTCCGGTATTGTTCCTCGATACATATATACATAACCGGGGCAACACAGGTAAGGCGTGTTGTCAGGGCGGCGTATTTGTGTCTCCGTGAGGAACGTCACAGCGGGCCGAGCCGTCTCAAGGTATGGTGGACGGCATCGAGGTTCGCATGGAGTCCACGGATGTTGGTGAACTCCACCTCGAAAAGTGAAGCTGTGGGGTTTCCTGGGGCCGCTGTGGAACGTTTACTTATTTCTGTTGCACTGCCATTATAAATTTGAAGAAGAAGCGTGAAGATAGGGCGACATTTGGTGCAGCAGTAATAAGTGACAAAGCGCAGGGGCTAGCTTCGTCTGGAACCGTGCGGTTAGGTTGGAGCCGACCCGCCGGACGGATGGGCTACCAAACCTCCCTGGTGCAAGGCCGCCGCTATCCCACACCGGTTACCACCCGGAGCGACGATCCCACATCAGGATTATGCGCGAGAACATGTGGGGCAGCTGGTGTGGTTGGTCCCAGGTGGGCCCCATGACTGTGTTGCGGGTGGCCGCGGCAACGCCGTTGCTAAGGGTCTCCCTGGCCGGCGAATCGACCCACACCACCCACACTAGACTCCGCTTTGCCCCCACTGGTCCCATGCCTGCTGCACCATACATGGCCCCGGGCCCGGCGGTGCAGCTGTTGAACCCCTTACGCAACCAGCCTGGGCTGGGTTACTAGTGGGGCTTTAGCACAGTTGCACGGTGGCACCCCCCGGACCAACACCCGGTACCCATGTAGGGACCGAAGCCACTTCATAGGTACCGTAAATTAACGAGCCTCGTCCGTTGATCAGCAGGTGCGCCACTAGCAGATGAGTTCGCTGGGGCCCTAAATATGTTGGTAGAGCCCCTTTGTATAGAGGAGGTCAAATGATTTTGATTAGGGAAAAAAATTAGCCCTCGCCCCCCCTTTGAGAGTGCAACGACAGAGGAAAGGTAGAGGAGTTTTGATTACGGGATCATACGAGTATAGAGGGTCTTTTCTTGAATTTAAGGAGAGAGAAAAAACAACCCCCTCCTAGCCCTCTTTTCACCTCCCCCACACAAGACACTATTATTATAAAATGAAAAAAAAAAGATCAAAACCATGTAATCGCCGTACCTACTGGCTGACCACCATCGGTAACTCCGGACTCACGCACAAAATGTGTCAAATACCTAATTCCGCCCGTTTCGATTCTGCATACGGACTCTTAAGCCTATACACACCTGACTTCCTGTCATCCCCAATTTTCTCCTTAACATTGCAAATGTTTCTCCGGATAGTGTTGTCCGTTCTAAACGCGACATGAATATTATTTTTACGTAAAATTTTGGCAACTTTATCAGATATCTGACCTAAATAAGTTAGACTAGCTCTATACCGATGGACGTCACGATCCGGGGGAACAGCATAGAGTAAACTACGCGTAATTGAGGCTCGTCGCCTTCCAACTAAGTCAACTACGCGTAGTTTACTATATGCTATAATTGTTGGCCACTCGTATAATACAATATAAACTAATTGTAACAATGTAAACAAAACAATATTAAAAAAGAAAATGGATAATCTACCTGAGTTTCTTGCTGGTCTCTTCTCAGGAGAACCAACTTACCGAACCAGTGAAAGAATAATTTTCTAATGGTTATTTATGTACTTACTTAATTTAGTATTTTTATAATATTACTTGACAAAATTGTAAAATTTTGACATTAATATGTAGAGCACATATGAATGTCAAAATTTTATGTGCCTAAACTGAATAAATGAAATTGATTCTTGATTCTTGAGTAGAATAGACGGCCTAATCGCTTAGAGCGATTTCTGCCAGGCAACCTTTGGAGTCCTGATCCTGCCGCTCATTGAAGTTGAAACTCAAGGTTGTGATCCCTGACCAGAGATTTAAATTTATGTAGTGTCTCGGCTCGCCTTATCTCTACAGGTAACTTGTTCCACAAACGAATAGCTGTTACGGTAAAAGAATTCGTCTTTAATAATATTGGAAACTGTGGGAGGAGTATAGAGTATAGGAAAATTCTCTTAGATATAAAATAAATTTACAACTCAATTTAACTAGCCAATATAATAATAAATTGCATGTAATTGACTTTAATTCTGTTTTTAAGAGAACTGTATATAAATACAATTTGTCAACTTCTGACAGTAACTTTAACAATAACAAACATATTGTTTATGTAAACAAAGGTAGGTATTTTCTACCAAAGCATTATAAGAGACAAATAGCAAGTTTGCTATTCAATTATTTTTACACTTCAGCCAAGAACTTGGCTGACAAAACTGCTTTTATTGAGCAATGTAGATTTAGTGTTAAGACTTTGGAATCTGTTCCAAGTAATTTAAATTAAGTTCTACGACAACAGAGGCAATATTACCCTTTAGCAGACATAGTCAATTAATTGAATTAAATTTAGTTACAAATATTAATTATGTTAAAAAATGCCCTCCAAATCAAACCAAATCAAAAAATGTAAATTATATCAACATAGGGCATCAAAATATTGGTTGTTTAACACATGGCAAAGAGTTAGAGTTGGAACTGTTAATGAATTCAGATAATATTGATATTTTTTGTATTACAGAACATATGCGTAAGCCGTATGAGCTCTTGTTCAATTTCAGTAATCACCGGGTTGGTAGTGCATTCTGCAGGGTGAGCACAGTACGGGGGGGATCTTTGATTTTATTAAATAAACAACTTAAATTTAAAGAACGGAAAGATATTGTGTCTCTTTCTCTAGAGTGTAAAGTCGAACTGTCGTGCGTGGAAATGGAGCAATTCATAGTAGTATGCGTGTATAAACCTGGAACCTCACTCTTTTGCGAATTTGAGGAACTTATTGACAAAGTTCTATGTAAACTTGGAAAAACTAATAAGTACCTAATAGTATGTGGTGATTTTAATGTCGATTTACTTGTTAATACGCCTATGAGTTATAATATTTTAAATTTATTTAAATCACACAATCTTACAAACTTATTTTTGGAGCCTACTAGATATTGTAATACAATAGCCACTTGCCTGGATAATATATACAGCGATATGTTGCCAGAAAGTAAAAGTATTATAAAAAAGCTAGATTCAGACCATTGTGGGCAAATAGCATCTTTTAAAATCACTAAAGAAAAAGTTATAAAACGTAAAATATTATGTAGACCAATAACTGGTGACCGCTTGGAACGTATGAGGGTTGGACTTTGCAATAAAATTCCATTCTTAGACACTGGCTTAGATCCAAATGTAATGTATAAATTATTTTTTGATTCTTTTTACAACGAGTTCAACTCCATATTCAAGTCTAAGGAGGTCATGATTAGTGATAGTCCTACTTTCAGTGAATGGGCCACTGAGGGTATACACAAAAGTAGACAAAAACTTTATGAACTATACTCAGAAAGACAGCTTAATAGATCAGTTGCATTTCTAGATTATGTTAAAACTTATTCAAAAAAGTTTAAAGCAGATTGTTTAGCAGCTAAATCAAAATATATAAGTGATAAAATTCTCAATAGTGCAGACAAAGTTAAATCTACTTGGAAAATTATAAACGCGGAAAGAGGTCAACAAAAATTAAATGATAATCATTTTAAACTTAATATAAATGGTAAAATAACTACATCAGACTTCGAGGTCGCTAACGAATTTGAAAATTTTTTCTCCCGAATTCCTGTAGATTTGACAAAAACCCTAGGCTCTTCAACCCCCATTGCAGAATCTTTGTTAAAAGCAAACGTTCCTTGTTGTAACGTTATATTTAAATTCAGTAAAGTTAACATAAACACTATCTTAAAAACTTTTAAATCTTTAAATATCAAGAAAACAGCTGACCTCTGGGGCATCTCTGTGTATTTAGTAAATTCTTTTATTGAAATGGTTGCTCCTGAACTAGTAATAATATTTAATAATTGTGTTGATAGTGGTGTGTTCCCTGATTTAATGAAATCTAGTAAATTAATTCCCCTGTTTAAATCGGGTAGTACTTCAGATCCGTCCAATTTCCGTCCCATTTCTGTACTACCTACATTTAGTAAAATTTTTGAAAAAATTATGCTTAATCAAATGCAAAATCACTTTAACGTTAATAAACTATTACATACAAAACAATTCGGTTTCACTCGTGGTCGGTCCACCACTGATGCCGGTATTAAATTATTAGAGTGTATATACAGGGCCTGGGATGAGTCATATGATGCTTATGGTGTATTCTGTGACTTATCTAAGGCCTTCGATTGCGTTCAGCACCAGACTTTAATTAAGAAACTTGATCATTACGGAATCCGGGGGACGGCCTTGAATTTCGTCAATTCTTACTTAAGTGATAGGGTCCAGAATGTAGTGATCAATGGTAAACAGTCACCTGGTTCTCCTGTAGCAATGGGGGTACCGCAGGGTTCAATTTTGGGACCTTTTCTTTTTCTAGTATATATTAATGATCTCCCTCACCTCATAAGAGACGACCACGAGGTAGTTTTGTTTGCTGATGACACTTCTTTAATATTTAAAGTTAAACGTGGACAGCGCGAACTTGACGATGTAAACATTGCCCTCTCTAGGATAGTCCACTGGTTTTGTGCTAATAATTTATTATTAAATGAAAATAAAACTAAATGTGTAAGATTCACCTTACCTAATGTAAGACTTGTTAAAACCAGTGTTAAGGTTAGGGATGATATAATAGAATTGGTCGATGACACTGTCTTTCTGGGCATAACGTTAGACTCCAAATTGCAATGGGGGCCTCATATCGGGAAAATTTCGGCCAGGCTTAGTTCAGCAGCCTATGCTGTCAAAAAGATCCGACAACTTACAGACATTAAAACGGCGCGTCTTGTCTACTTCAGCTACTTCCACAGTATCATGACATATGGCATACTACTGTGGGGTAACGCTGCCGATATTGAATGCATCTTTGTGTTGCAGAAGAGGGCTATCCGGACTATCTATCGAATGGGGTCTCGGGAGTCATTAAGAGATAAGTTTAAGCATATTAACATCCTTACAGTGTATTCACAGTATATTTATGAAATTTTATTGTATACCCACAAGAACAAAAGTAAATTTGTGAAAAATAGTGATAATCATAATCTAAACTTAAGAAATAAGGATAAACTGGCTGTTCCTAAATTTAGGCTTCATAAAGTGAGTAATTCTTTTGCGGGGAACTTTATTCGAATGTACAATACATTGCCAACCGAAATAGCAAATTTATCTGTCAATAAATTTAAAAAACTAATAAAAAGTAAATTGTGCCATAAAGCTTATTATAGTATTAATGATTTCTTAGATGACAAGGCGGCCTGGTTGTAACAACGTAACGAATTGCTCCTTTCTAAATAACTCTGTATTAGATTTAAGATGAAATATTTTGAAAAAAGCCGAGCTGAGTTTCTTGAGGGCTCTTCTCAGTCTCGTTGCATTTTGGAACCCTCGGTAGAGTCACACCAACTTCTGACGAATCTAAATAATTTTCTGAAAATTTCAAAGATAATAAACGTTATTTTATTTTATTTTATTTTATTTTATTTTAGGAGTGAATATCTCCTAGAGTTCCAATATTGCAAGTTTATTTTGGTCTGTCTTATACACCATTTACTAAATTAGCTAACTAATCCACATTGATTCACGTGGTAGTTTTCTTGGTGCTGATCCCCTCAAACCTGAATTATGGCCCCAAGAATTTAAAATAATATATATTACAATTTAAAACACGTATGATATAGAAATACAGAAATAATAATATGATGCTAAACTTGAAATTTAATATAACGCTTTTTCCAAAGACCTTGAGGCTCGATAAGCTAACTCGTAGATATGAATCAGGGAATTCTCGTAAATCAAATAGACGAGATAATATTACAGCGATTCAATACAAAGTTGTAAGGGGAAAATTATAGGTTATTGAAGCATAGATTATATACCTGCGTTGAATGCAGTGCGAGATGCGTCTATCTTTATACACGTAGATAAAGTTAAAACAGATGTTTCTCGCTACGAAAGAACCTGATATTAAGGCTGATTTACACAGGGCCAGTTACTGACATCGAATTCGAGACAAGTCAGCGCTGACCCGAGAAAAACCCAATGTAAATTGATTTAAAGTCAGTACAGCGGTAGGAAGTCAGTGCTGACTGGTATATTCGCACATGAATATTTTGAGGTCAGTCCGATACTGACTTGTGCACTGACCCTGTGAAAACCTACCTTTATGCAGAATCATGTAAATATCTTATCAAATGCCCTTGAACGAAACTACATTACTTAAACACGAAATGACAGACACATATCACGCCTATATCCCCGAAGATGTAGGCAGAGGTGCATTACACACCCACAAATAGCAAGTATTTTTGGTCCCACGTAATAGGGGGCAAGCCTATTGCCGTCACCGGGCACACATATAATGGGCTATGTCCAAAATGGCCAAATAAATTTATTAAAAAGTAGCAGCAATATTGTAATTTTGAAAAAGAAAAAAAAAATTGAAACCCGTTGCCTTGCGATGAAATGTTGATTAAAGGCAACAAAATCTTACGTGCCAGCAGCTATGCCACAGCCAATTAAAGTCCTGGGCGTCTCAGACTATATTAAACACGAAATGCCGCGTCGCGTATGCATAAGTATAACCTTTTAGGTTACACCAGTCGTAGGCACAGACCTGGAAGCGAGAGCCCTTGCGTCATTGTTCCAATGGCGCTGAAGCGGGACCACAGGCCTGCGACTCGAGAAATCGAGGACCAGCGGTCCCAACTCCGCCAGGATCTCATGGAGTCATGGAGGGTGCGACTTGAGCAACCCAAGTGGGGTACCTACCACCACCACCATCATCGCGGCGGTGAGAACGATCATGGACGATTGGCTGCAGAGGCAGCATGGTGACCTCACGTATCGTGCGACGCAGATCGTTACCGAGCATGGATGCTTCCGTAGCTATCTGTTTCGCATCCATCGTGAGGTCACACCCCGGTGTCAACACTGCGAGGTTTCCGACGACGACACCGAACTCCACACGTTGGTGGAGTGCTCAGAGTCACCGCCGGGAACTCGTAGTGGGTCTGGGCGTGGATACCCTCTCGCTGGAGACCATGCTTCAAGCCATGGTCTCCAGCGGGAGTAGGTGGAACGCGGCCGTGTCCTTCTGCGAGCAAATCATGCTCACGAAGGAGGCGGCCGAGAGGGAGAGGGAGCGTACCCTCCCCGCCGAGTTCCCTAGGAATTTAAAAAAAAAGAGTGCGGCATGCACACAATCTATAATATGTAGGTAATTATTGGTAACTTATAAATTCGAAAGTATGAATAGCAGCCAAACTTTTCATTGGATTTAATTGTATCAACTTGTCTTACTAGGAGGAGACGGAACACCTTTGAGAACATTACTCCTGCGGGCCTTTAAGCCTCGTCCCCACTAGGAACATTTGTCGAGCGACATGTGTCCCCGGAGACATCGAGCGATGTCGCACTACATCGCCACACGTCGCCCGATGTCTTCTCTCCGTCCACATCAGTTCAGTCGAACCTATCATGTCTCCGGAAGAGGTAGTGTTGTACAGTGCGGCTTATATAATTATGAATGCAACAAGAACAAAAAAAAAGAGAAGATGGTGGATTAACAGTACTTGCGAAACAAAACAAGTGTTTTTAATGTTCTTAGTGTTCTAGACGGCTCATTTCATAATTTCACTCGGATGTCATCAACAGACTTTGAAATACTTTTGTGTAAAATATGCCCATCAATATCTAAACAGAGAATTAGATTCTTCCCACGCGTCATGCTTCTTATTTAATTTTTTATAATGATTATTCTTTGCATCCCATAAATACTCATAGGAGCGATATAGTTCAATAAGTCGCAGCACTACGTCGTTCGACCACATTGTCGCAGGTTGCACGCACGTCCACACTGTGTCACTACTCTTCATCGACTGTGCGACAAGGAACAAGTTCGACAATGTCGCGGTGATGTCGTCCAACGCCGCCCGACATCGCCCGATGTCTCCGGGGACAAATGTCGCTCGACAAATGTTCCTGGTGGGGACGAGGCTTTAGAGTCGCAATGAAACGCCACATCAGCCAATAATTAACAGAGACAACACAAATAGCCGACCAGATCGCAATATAACTGCTTAGTTGAGCGCAGTTAAGTAATCGACGTTAAGAAGCCCTCTCGACAAACAGCTGATGCACAGCTTCGGTCATCAAAACATTCCACGTGCCTAGTTAAATAATACTTACTTGTAATATGACTAGTTTCTAACATACCATAAAATATTGCATTCTTTACTGTAGATAATGAGGACTACAGTTTTTGCGCCCGAGCAGGTGATGCGGTAGGTAGAGAAGGACGGTACCACCGGTCGACTTAAAAATAGCTTCTTACTTTGTATTTCAAAGTTGTCTAGTTTTTGAATGGAAAACTAAGTCCTACTTAACGTTACTCTATCATGGGCACGACGTATTCCTGGATTAACATAAGGGGAACTTGAATTTGGAAATAATATTTCAAGCGTGAAGCGGCGCTCAACTTTAAACTAATGTACCTTAATCAAATTTTGAGTTATTTCTTGATACATACTAATTTATATTATTTGATATTAAAAAGTAAATAATCAAAAATTCGTAACTTCTTCGTACTTTCCTTCCGTGCGGTTAAAGTATGACAATTAACTCTTTACAAACCCCGGAGCGGCCACGAGCTCGCATCTGTTATTATTGCTTGTTGTGTATGATTACTTATTCCGATGTCTCTTGTTTATGTTTTACAGAGTTATCTAACTGCATTATGATGCAATAAAATTATGAATCATTATCATCCACTGAGCCTTTCCCACCGCAGTTCGATATTTCACGTGAAGCGACTGCCATCTAACCTCCACAACTTATGGGCGATATTGAAGTTCTTAGTTAGACCGGTCGGATTTTTTATTTAGGGCTCCAACTACCCCTAACGACTGCCACAGATGATTGTATGACAACCGGGACCAATGGCTTAACGTGCTCTCCGAGGTACGGAATAAATTATGAATATTGCAACATATATATATATATATTTTTTTTTTTTTTTTTTTTTTTTTTTTTAGTTCCGCGACCAAGGCCGCGGCCGCTCTAACGTCCGTTGCCGGGCGTCTCTGGTTACAAGCAGAACGTATTTCCAGTGGCGCCCGGCGGAAAAATATATCTTAGGTTAAATGAATCAACTGTGTCTTCGCAGACAACTAAATCTTTCGTAGAAACATTTTGCTTATAAACAAAATGTTTTGTGGTTGTGTATACACAACTACAAAAATAACCTACTTTGGCCGACAACATTTTAAACAACAGACATACTTTATGTACAAACACTAAGTCGTAATGCTTCACTGCTTCTCCAGTATAAATTTGTATTCAGCATTTTCTTTTAACAATGACCGATGTTCGAATGCCGCTGTGTATTTCATTCGTCGTAGCAACTTGTTGTTGGTTTAATTAGAAACTGCGATTCTCGATGTAGACAATAATATATATGATAATTATTGATTAATTTATTTTAACACCTTTCTGCTGGGGCGAGGCCCCAAGTGATTAGTGACTACGTCCTCGCCGTCCGCCTTGGACCCCAACTTGACCACGGTAACGCAGTGGCAAGTTGGGTGACCGAACGTCCTAGTCTGTACTTGCGATTGTGATTGCAGTGTGAAGAAGAAGGGCCGCTCTTCTGCGACGAAGAAGAGGACCCTCGAGGAGAAGGGGGTGCCGCCGCGCGACCGTAGCACCAGCTGCTCCGGGTGGGGGTCCCTCCTCTCCAGCGATTCCGAGGAGGAGGTGCCGGTCAAGACGGTGCGTACGCGTCTCGACGCGTACAGAAGGCGGCCGCCAACTCCTCCTCCGTCCTCGGTCCAACTGTCCCAGCGAAGTCGCCGGGAAATCGGTGGGCCGGCCGCGCGGGAGTTGATGAGCGTTTTTGCCCGCATGAACGCGGCCATGCGGGGCAACAGGAACGTGGCGGGGAGGAAGAAGATTGTGGCTTCACTGGTGGATGAAGCCCAATCTTCCCTCAACAAGCTCCTCGCGCGGAGCGTCACCAAGGAGGAGGCGAGGCTCCGGAAGCAGGTGACGAGCCTGGAGGCGGAGCTCGCTGCTTCCAGAAAGCAGATGGATGACCTGTGGCGGGAGGTCGCTGACTTGACCAAGGTGGTCAAGGCGCCTCCCGGTCCCATGCTGCCGCCTCCTCCTCCGACGGCTGGACCAGCACCGAAGGCAGCGCCACCCACGGCGCCCACCACGGCGTCCACCAAGGCGCCCACCACGGCGTCCACCAAGGCGCCCACCACGGTGCCCACCACGGCGGCCACCAAGGCGCCCACCACTGCGCCCACCACGGCGCCCACCACGGCGCCCACCACGGTGCCCACCACGGCGCCCAACACGGCACCCGGATCGCCGCCACAGCCTGTGCCGACAATGGTACAGGTCCTGACGGCGATCGAGAGGCGCCTCGCGGTCCTGGAGGACCGGGCGTACCGCCCTCCGCTAGCGCGGCCCGCGTTTTCGTACGCGGCGGCTGTTGGCGGTTCTCCCGCTCCGGGACCAAGCGGCACACCCGCTGTCCGCCGCCCCGATCCGCCCCAGTCCGTTTCAGCGTACCGTTTGCCGGCCGAGACCGCGGCCCAGGCGCGGAAGGCCAAGTGGCGCGGCAAGAAGAGCGGCACCCCTGCCGCCTCCTCTTCCTCTAACATCGCTCCCGCTGCTTCTTCACATCCCTCCAGACGGGAGGGATGGGAAGTATTGGGGGCCAACAAGAGGAAGACGAAGGCCGCCAAGAAAGCGGCCAAGAATGCGGCCAAAGCCGCCGCGGCCAAGGCGCCGAAGAGGCCCCGCCCTCCTCGCTCCACCGCCGTCGTCCTGACGGTGACGACGGTAGGTGTGGAGAAGGGGGTGGGGTACGCCGACGTACTGAGGACCGTGAAGTCCTCAGTCAACCTCTCGGCCCTCGATATACAGGGGGGTCTCCGGTGCAAGACGACACGCACCGGGGCTCGCCTCCTTGAGGTCTCCGGCGCCTCCAGCGGCCCTAAAGCTGACGCCCTAGCAACGCAGCTTAGGGATGCGCTGGACACAGAAGCCGTCCGCGTCACCAGACCCACCAAATGCGCTGCATTGCGCGTCTCCGGTCTGGATGGCGCGGTCACGACGGAGGAGCTCATTTCCGCCGTCGTGGAGGCGGGCGGCTGTCCCCGTGACCAAGTGAAGGCTGGAGAGATCTCCTTCAGCCTCACTGGCCATGGCACGACAGTCGTCCAGTGCCCCGTCGCGGCGGCACTTAAAGTGGCGGACGGACGAAGCCTCCTCGTTTTTTTTTTTTTTTTTTATTTTTTTTATATTACGTCGACAAATTGACGCCACTCGCCTGATGGTAAGCTGAGGCGACGTCTGGCAATTGAGGGCGACTCTCACAGTACACAGGAATACTATAGAGAGTGGCCCTCAACTTGACGACCCTGTAATGTGCCTCTTCACGCTTCGCTTAAAGAGCCCAGGGTTTTTCGTAGGGGGCTTCCTAAAGGCGCAGGTGCACCTCCTTCGTGCCCGGGAAACTAGATGTTTCCGGTGCATGGTGGTGGGGCACGTCGGAGTGCAGTGCACAGCGGAAGTCACTGTGGGCGATCGGTGCTTTCACAAGGCAAGTGCCTGTGATGCTCCGCCTCGCTGCTTTAGATGCGAGGCGGAGGGCAAGACTGCGGACCACCGGGTCGGCAGCACAGCCTGCGCCGCCTCGAGGCCAAAGCCTCGTCCGTCCGTTGAGAACGGCGGGGGTGCCGCTACTGCACGGCCAGATGTTTCTCGGCGGGATGCTGATATGGACGTCCATTAATGTCTGACGCCCATATCCGCATCCTGCAAGTGAATTTGAACCGCTGCCGCGCTGCTCAGGATCTTCTGTACCAGAGCATCCGGCAGTGGTCCATAAACTTGGCCGTGGTCGCCGAGCCGTACTACGTCCACCCGGGAAGCCCGGTGGACGAGGACGGCTCGGCCTGTTTTATCTTCGGGGGGTCCGCCGCAGACAACTCGCGCCTTGCTATCATTGCAAGGGGCCGCGGGTGTGTTGCGGCGGAATATGATGGGTTGGCAGTCGTGGCCACCTACATCTCGCCGACACTGGACGAGACTCAGTTTGAGCTATGGCTCACTGAGCTCGACGTCGTCTTCGCTGCGTGCCGTCCTCGCCCTGTCCTGCTCCTGGGAGACTTCAACGCCTGGAGTGAGGCGTGGGGCTCCCGGGAAACCAGGGACAAGGGGAGGCTTCTTGAGGACTGGACCAGAACACGTGGTCTGGAGGTCCTCAACCGGGGGAATATCGCCACCTTCTGGCGGCGGGGGACCAGCTCGGTCGTGGACGTATCGTTCGCGACCTCTGCCCTCGCCGCCCGTATTACTGGCTGGCACGTGGAGGAGGGTGAGGAGACGCACTCGGACCATCGGTACATCCGATTCGATGTCGTCCCCCCACCTGACCTCCCACAGCCGGTAGAAAATCCCCCGGATCCGCGTTGGGCACTTCACCATCTGGATCGGGAGGCTCTCCTGGAGGCATCCATCGTGCAGGCCTGGATTCCGGCACCGGACCGGCCTGCCGATGTGGATGCCGAGGCGGAGTGGTTCAGGAGAGCCATGTCGCAAATCTGTGATGCGGCGATGCCTAGGGTTACACCCAGACCGGCAAGGAAGCAGGTGTACTGGTGGTCGCCGGAGATTGCACAGCTGCGCGCAGCATGCATCTCCGCCCGCCGCCAGTACACCAGGTTTCGCCGGAGGCATCGCCGCCCAGACGACGCGGCAACCCGAGAGGCGGAGCTTTATCAGGCTTACAGGGAGGCTAAAGGTAATCTCCAGGAGACAATAAAGCGGGCCAAGACGGCGGCCCGCGAGGAGCTCCTGGAGACCCTGCAGCAGAACCCATGGGGGCGCCCGTACCTACAGGTCAGGGAGAAACTCCGACCTAGGGCGCCCCCACTGACCCAGAGTCTCCAGCCGCAGCAGCTGGAGCGGGTCATGGGCTCCCTGTTTCCGACGAGCGCGGAGGAGCACGTCCCTCCGCGCATGGCTCCGTCTCTGCCCGACGCGGATAGCATCAGTGAAGACGACGTACCCGAAGTCAGGGTGGGGGAGCTAGGTGCGGCAGTACTCCGGCTTAAACGCCGGAAAATCACTGCCCCCGGACCCGACGGCATTCCTGGCCGTGCATGGGTCCTGGCCCTCGAAGAACTCGGGCCTCGACTGATGGGGCTCTTTAGCGCATGCCTCGAAAGGGGCCAGTTTCCCAAGGTGTGGAGGACGGGGAAACTGGTCCTGATTCGTAAGGCGGGGCGGCCGGTGGACTCACCGTCCGGATACCGGCCGATCGTGTTGCTCGACGAGGTGTGTAAGCTCTTTGAGCGAATTATCGCGGAACGCCTCGTCGAGCATCTCTCGACGGTGGGGCCAGACCTGGCGGACAACCAGTACGGTTTCCGTCGGGGACGCTCCACCGTGAGCGCGATCATGCGCGTCAGGAGCCTGACGGAGGAAGCAGTCTCACAGGGCAAGGTGGTGGTGGCGGTGTCTCTTGACATCGCCAACGCGTTCAACACCTTGCCATGGAGCTGCGTTAGGGAGGCGCTCGTGTATCACGAAACGCCTCTCTACCTCCGTCGTATTGTCGGGGCCTATCTCTCGGAGAGGGCCATAGCTTTCCCCAGCTGGCTCGGGCCAGCTCGGCGAGATGTGTCGTGCGGTGTTCCGCAGGGGTCGGTCCTGGGGCCGCTTCTGTGGAACATCGGCTACGACTGGGTGCTGCGGGGTGCGTTGCCTGATGGCGTCGGCGTAACGTGCTACGCCGACGATACCCTCGTCACGGCGCGGGGTGCAACGTACCAGGAGGCAGCACTCAAGGTCACGACGGGTGTTGCTCAAGTCGTGGGTCGGATACGGCGGCTGGGACTGGAGGTGGCCTTGCACAAGTCCGAGGTTCTGTGTTTTCACAGACCTCGGAACGGTCCACCTGAAGGTTCCAGCATAAATGTGGGAGGCGTTAGCATCGGCATCAAGCCCTCGATGAAGTATCTAGGGATCGTACTTGATAGCCGTTGGGACTTCGGTCCACATTTCCGAAGTTTGGTCCCCAAGGTGACACAGGCATCGGTCGCGCTTTCGCGACTGATGCCCAACCTAAAGGGACCCAACGCTTCCTGCAGGAGACTGTACCTGGGGATCGTGCGGAGTATGGCCCTATACGGGGCTCCCGTATGGGCGGCGCGGTTGACGGCCAACAACTCAACGCTCCTTAACAGACCGTTGAGGACCTTGGCCGTCAAAACAATAAGGGGCTACCGCACGATCTCCGGAGAGGCTGCATGTCTCCTAGCTGGGACCCCTCCATGGGACCTGGAAGCGAGAGCCCTTGCGTCATTGTTCCAATGGCGCAAGGAGGCGCTGGAGCGGGACCACAGGCCTGCGTCTCGAGAAATCGATGACCGGCGGTCCCAACTCCGCCAGGATCTCATGGAGTCATGGAGGGTGCGACTTGAGCAACCCAAGTGGGGTGCCACCATCATCGCGGCGGTGAGACCGATCATGGACGATTGGCTGCAGAGGCAGCATGGTGACCTCACGTATCGTGCGACGCAGATCGTTACCGGGCATGGATGCTTCGGTAGCTATCTGTTTCGCATCCATCGTGAGGTCACACCCCGGTGTCAACACTGCGAGGTTTCCGACGACGACACCGCACTCCACACGTTGGTGGAGTGCTCAGCGTGGGCGAGTCAGCGCCGGGACCTCGTAGTGGGTCTGGGCGTGGATACCCTCTCGCTGGAGACCATGCTTCAAGCCATGGTCTCCAGCGGGAGTAGGTGGAACGCGGCCGTGTCCTTCTGCGAGCAAGTCGTGCTCGCGAAGGAGGCGGCCGAGAGAGAGAGGGAGCGTGCCCTCCCCGCCGAGTTCCGTAGTCAGCGGCGAGGCCGCCGCAGACTCATCTACGCCCAAGACCATCGACCTCCATGATCGGGGCCTGAGGACGGCGGGATCGCCACCCGTCGTCCTTACAGAAGCAGGCTAGAAGGGTTGCGTGCTGCGGAGCTTTTTTGCCCCATAGCACGCAACCAGATTCACTCACTGACGCGGGATAAAACCCTACCCCAACGACGCGGGATTCTCATCCCGACCCAACCCCCGCAGAGACCACAGAGGTGGTCAAAGTCCGCCGGGCGCCACTGGAAATACGTTCTGCTTGTAACCAGAGACGCCCGGCAACGGACGTTAGAGCGGCCGCGGCCTTGGTCGCGGAACTAAAAAAAAAAAACACCTTTCTGCTTTTCTTATAATAAATTCATTAACGCCTCGTCGAAGTTTTTCTATTTTAACATTAGGGTTGCTATCTGAAGTTCTTAAGAATTTTAATAATCCATCTTGTACGTATAATCACGCCTGTTTCTTCTAAGGGGCTGGCAGGTGCAGACTCTTTGCACACTTTGAGGCCGTTTTTGTGGTCTTTATACTTAATATCGGATGAGCGTGTTTTCGGTTATTAGAGCTTTTTACCGGAATAAAAAGCTACATTATTAAGGTGTTATTAAAACCCATTGAATAGTTTTTCTGTGAAAGATATGATCAACTATCCACTTTTCATAATATTATTGGGTAAGCTTTCCACAGTTGGTATTGATTTAAGTTCTTCCTAGTTCAGCTGCATTTACGAAGTATTCAGATAACCGAAATATGTACTATTCCTCGTTAACTCCTCAGCTAAACTAAATTTCTTGTGCCAAGAGTGGGTGGTGAGTGGGCATATTTGCGTTGAATATAATATTACGTAAGTGTGTAGGTAAATGTTTCATCTTACCTTAAGTAATAGTTAGAAATTGTCCGTTTTACATGTCGGCGCATATCATTACACGCTTTTAACTATGAAAGTCATTCTCAAATGTTACGCGTAACGGTGTTTAGTTGAAGCGGATAAGCAATGGACATTTCCGGCTTATAATCCTTGTTTTAACACATACATATTATGACACTTAGCTTCTTCAGGCGGTATTATAGTAGTCTTAAGAAACGGACAGCTCTAAAGAAAGCTCAATACTCTCTGGCGTTGTACTATGAATAGTACAACGCCAGAGAGTAACAAATCCATGTTATTCTCGCCTGGTTTTTGCCAGGACCTACATAACGTAATAGGGGGCGAGCCTAAGGACAATAACCAGACAGTTGCAGGTTTGACAGAGCTTCATCTATAGATAAGCTAGTGAAGCACTCGAAGGCGAGGTAGGCTTGGGATAGTGTGCGGCGAGGGCGCCGTAGACGTGACTACGCCCAGGACCATCGACCTCCATGATCGAGTCCTGAGGACGATGGATTAGCAACCCACCGTCCTTACAGAAGCAGGCAGATTCACTCACCGACGCGGGATAAAACCCAACCCCAACGACGCGGGATAATACCCGACCCCAAAGATGCGGGGTAACACCCGACCACCACGCAGCGGCCACGCCGCCGGTGGCCAAAGTCCGCCGGGCGCCACTGGAAATTCTCTAAGTGCTAACCGGAGGCACTAGACAATGGACGTAGGTGTGGGCCGCGGATAGAAACAAAAAAGGCTTGGGATCGTAAAACGAACGTATATGGGTTTCTGAGGTCTACGCAAAAATAATAGGACTTCTAAGAACAATAGGAGTTGCCTTTTTTTCTGGGCACAGTCTTTACAGCGAAGTACAATAATTGGTACCTGAAATCGGCAACAAATGTACATAGAAATTGCCTCTTAATTATAGCAATTGCACTTATCGTTTAGAAATCTAAAGGGGAGTTCTATGATAGTAAATAACCCGTAAATACAGGTATTTTCCGCACGCGCTTCTGGGCATTTGATTACTGATTATTACGTCTTTAATTTCAACTAATGGCCGAGTCTTGTAACTTAGTAGTGTAATAACTTAGTTTGAATCTGCTACACATATTGCACAAAAACACAAATACGTTTCCACTGTTATAATTTTATTTTTACTGACTTTAATATGCATGAAGCTTAGGGGCCTGGGGATTCATTAACCTAAGTATGTAGGCATCCTTACCAAATATGATGTTTGCCGATTGTAAGGTTTCCTTTACCGCATCATTAAATTTCTTAGTTGGATCTCGACTCAGCTCCACAAATGATGGGCCTTCTAAGAATGCCTCCACCTTTGCCTCGTAGTCTTGTCTTGTTGCTACCACCACTGTGTTGCCTTTATCCGCTTTAGTGATAACCAGGTTATGTTTTTGGATTTTATAGCGGATATCAATAATAGTCCTCAGGTCATCAGAAGCTGTTCCTGTTGTATTGGCAACTGGTTCTTCAATTAATTTTAATTATAGTTTATTTGTGCAGACAGATTACATGATCTAGTTTAAAGTAAGTTGTACCTTGGTTTGTATCCGGACCCGTGTAATATCGATTATTCGTTAACCCATATAAAGAATTGCGAATCGGCATTTATACTCGTAAATCGTTTATATAGACTGGACCCAAGAACTGATTTCCCACGAGAATCACAACTGTTTTTTTTACTAACAAATGGGACTATAAAATTTAACCAATAAACGGATTAAATTTTAATCTACACATTGATGCCGAATATAATTTTACTAGTTATCCCGACGAACTTTGCATCGACTCAAAAAAAAAAAATATTTTATTATTTCATGCTTGTAATTTGCATGCTTGCATGTTTGTAAATTGAAAAGCGCGACGACGGACGGACAGACAGACAGACAAATTGTCGTATTAAATATATAGATAGTAAACCAGTCACAGTAAAAACACTGGCGTGTATAGTTACTAATATCTTTAGTAATCGGATTATTTTTAATTTATAAAAGTTTGAAATCATCGAAGCTCAGATTTTTATCAGTAAACGATAATAAGCCTGTAGGTACTACAGTAAAAAAATAGAAATCGTGTACAAATTGAATAAATTTGTCAAATAATGCGCGTGGTTAAAACAAAAATCGGCTAAGTGCGAGTCGGACTCGCGCACATAGGGTTCCGTAGCAAAACGGCAAAATAAAAAAAAACCTTTCTTGTATACAAGAAAGGTTTTTTTTATTTTGCCGTTACATACATACATATTTGCCGTAACAACAAATAATTTAAGGGACTCCTATAGGAGTCCCTTAAATTATTTGTTGTTAAAGAGGCACTATCACCGTTCATGAGATAAAGCCCAAGACAGATGGACGGACAGCGAAGTCTCAGTAATAGGTTTCCCGTTTTACTCTGGTTTCCTAAAAACAATCAACAAAACTAAAAGTGGTTTCAAAATTTTTGTCGTAGGTACTGTCTTTATGGTTATCCGAAATTTAGCAGAGCGAAGCCGCGGGCATATCTATACTTCTATACTACTATTATAAAGAGGAAAGATTTGTATGTTTGTAATGAATAAACTCAAAAATTACTGTGCCGATTTCAAAAATTCTTTCACCATTGGAAAGCTAAATTCACCCCGAGTAACATAGGCTACTTTTTATCCCAGTAATGTGTCCCATGGGAATCGGGATCGAGTAAACTAAATCACGCGGGCGGAGCTGCGGCGATCAGCTAGTGTGCAGTATAGTTATAATGCACTTTTGCTCACACTTGTTGCAATCGATAGTATTTTATGTTCCGGATCGTGGAAGGCTACAATATGCGCTTACGCTCAATATGAGGTGAAAATTGATGGCACAATTATGTTGGCAATGTGTGTCAGCCGGTCACTGTGCCTTTATATTATTACTGTTGTAATTTGTAGTAACCTTAAGCATTGTAAAAGATAGCTGATTGTTTTCAGTCAACAGTTTAAGCCTGTACAATAGAATCCAAAAATATTATTATTATTTTATTATTTAAATCAGGCAGCAGTTGAATCAACTGGTAGAGCCTGTATCCTGCTGCTCTCCACTAGTTTCTATTGGAGTTTAGGTATATATCAAGCCTATTCTTGAATTGATTTACGCTTTCTGCAGATATCACTTTGTCCGGAAGTTTGTTCCACAGTCTAACAATTCTGTTTGTCAGGAAGTGCTTATGTGGATTGTTGTGTGACAAACTAGTCCGCAACTTTAGATGGTGGCCTCTTAGATGAGTGTTCTCATTCCGTAAAAATAGTCTGTCAAATTCTATACATATAAATATTATACAACGTAATAAACTTTTTTTTTTAATCCCTGGATTAAAAAAAAAAGTTTTTACTTACATAGTCCTGGATTAAATTCCATACGTGCTCTATCAACATCTCTGGGGCCTAAGTCATCCTCCTCAACTGCACACCGGAAAATTGCCCAGATTTGGTAATAGTCTCGTCCTAGATTACGTCATAGAGGCGGAATATGGGTGTATAAACGCCTCAGAATTACCCTTCCGAGAGAAGTTATTTTTGAATGACGCCTTCCAACATTTGGTACTGGGTTTCTTTTTTAGTTTTGAATACTTTATTGATATTACTTTAATGTAATTGCATTGACATAATATCGATCCTGAGTTGGTCTGCAGACTGCAGTAAAAAGTGGAAACGTATCAGGTGTATAATATTTTCTTGGAAATAGCCAAGTAATTGCAGTTATAATGAGCCTGTAACACAAGCCATAAATTATAAACAGCTAAGCTATATAGGAGTCTCAGTAGACTTGGCTAGAATAGGTTATTCATTAGCTTAACGCCTTAATTTTATCTTCGTATTATATAAATTTTTTTTTCTTGATTTAGTTATACTGGAAGGTTCTGTAGGGGAAGTACATAACGGTTCAGAGATAAGTTGTAGTTGTAAAGTTATCGCAGCCGACCCAACAAGATGTTGGGAAAAAGACTCGGTGGATGCTCAATTTTAGTCATGCTAAATATAATTTTTATGTCCTGTATTCTGGGGAACGTATCAGTTCCCTTGAATTTTATCAAACAGCAGATACCACTAATGATAATAATGTCCCAAAAAAGAAATATTTAACCCGATTTTCTTGACATAATAAGCGGAACCTCCACATGATTATTAAGTAAAAAAAATCTTAAACAACCTGTATCAAATTAAATTATACGTATGCCATATGAATTAAGGCGTGGGAACTGTACGCGAGTGACCGTGACCGCGATGGTCTATATCACAAAAAAAAACTAATTGTCTATTATAAGTATAACACGTCTTCACGCGCATTTTTAAATTATCATTTTTTATTATTATTTAAATGCGCCCGACATTTAAATAATAATAAAAACGCTTACGCGATTATGTTTAAGTTTTGTTTGAAAGAAGGTGGAATTGCAAATACGGTAGCTAAAAGTATCTAAATAATCTCATTATTGTGCATACATATAGACTACAAAATCTTATTTTTGGACATTCTCACACAACGTCATCTAGCCCAAACTAAGCTATAAGCTTGTGCTATGGGATCTAGGTAACTGACCAAATACATACATATTATATATACATAGAAAACAACCAAACTCCGTGTGGATCACACAAATATTTGATTCGACCCGGGAATCTCGAGACCCCGGTGTCGAAAGCCGTTGCACCACAGAAGCAGTCGAGATTAAAATATCTTAGTCAAAACTACAGAATTAAATCAGTCACTTGGGTCCAAAATTTATTTATGTCGTTTTAAATGAGAACCAGTAATAACGTCCACACAAAATTTTGTTATTTACAAATTGTTGGAAGTACATAATATGAATATTAGATTTTAATGAATTGAGGTATGTATTTTACACCACATCATCTGATCAGTTCACAAGCGTCAGAGAACCTTTAATTTTATTTTTACAAGCGGACGCCCATGGTTTCGCCCGTTACAAATTGAAATTAAACCTTTCTCAAGAACCACACTGTCCATTAGTGAAAGTAGCATGAAAATCGGTGCAGTAATTTTTCGCGAAGAGACAGACAGATGCTGCGGAGGACTTTGTTTTATAATTATGTCGTGATATTCTAAACTAAAGTTAGTCAACTCAACGAGTTGCGGTTGCGGCAAAGAACATACGATCATCGGCGGATTATTGGTTAAATTACTTTCAAAATTTTGTATAAAACGTGTATGAAAGAAAGTTAACACCTCAACATAATAAATTGACGTTAAATTCCGCATAAAAAGGCACTGAGCTGATAATTTAAGAATTGGTTATTAAGCGCCCCTGTTGAAATTACTTTCCATATTTATTGTGAGTTCAGCGGACTCTCACTCAGTGGAATCTGTCCAATAGTGGGTCAATGTGTCAAGTTGTGCAGTTTTGCAGATCGTGCGGCTCGTTCCTCACCATCTCTTGTAACTATAAGTGTGCTAATTGTTGAACCTGGTAGACAGGTAGAGGAAGACTTAACTTAACGTGCTTGCCTAGAGATTTAAACGCGTTAATCGCTCTGTTTATAAAAAAACCCACCGGTAGTAGCATTACATAGCATGGTACAAACATACAACTACATTTAATATACCTATTTTTTGTATTTTTAATCAGAGTTCCTAATTGAAGCGACGACGTCACGTATGTCGCTTAAAAATTGCACTAACAAAGCAAAAACGGGCGGCCACTTCAGACAGTTCGACTTTTTTAAGCAGTAAAATCGTCGAACCTGTATCTCTGTGTCCCTGTTACTCCTAGATGCAGTTACTCCTACGAATTGTATACTTCGAAAAGTGCCGTTAAAAAATTGGAAAGTGGCTACCTAAGATTGACATATCGATGATTTACAGTCAATTAATTACCTTTCCTTTCATTTCGGTCTCAAAGCGAAATGATTCAAAATCGATATCATAATCGATTAAGTAATGATAGATTGAAGCTTTCGATAGGAATCGGGTTATTTTATTGAGATCGACAATTTCTGGCCAGCGTGTTGAATATTCGTTGACATTTTTTATTTGAAATTTATGTGGACGTAAACTCGAGATTCATGGATAAAAATTGATTAAAATAAAAAACTCAAAAAAACTGTTGATTATTTTACTCTTACTTTAAAATTGCTTAAGTATGTGCATAGGTACTGTCGGTACCTCGGTATTCTGTAAATAGGTACGTCGTACAGGCGTTTACTCTCACAGTGCAAACATCTCACTATTTATTCATTCGAAACAAGCCGCGATATGTTCTGTACACATGTTATTTAAACAAACACAAATATACGATTGACATACATGAGTCATTCATACAACTCCACTCTACTTAGTCACACATGTCATTAAACTTAATGTGCCAACACGCTTTGGGTGCTACTTGATTTTCATTCTCATCTCCATAATAATCATTATTTTTAACACTATTTCATTTATATCTTGTTTGACGATGCCATATTTCATAATTCGAATACAAGCTATTCCAACCAGCAAAACCGCATTATGATCTTCTGGCCTTTCATAGTCTTGAGTTTTTGTCTCCAACCGAGAAGGCTTTGTGTGTAGGTTCCCTATAACCTATTCCAGACGATCACTGGATTATTTTTGATAACTGATTCTTGTAGGATTTTTTTCCGGACGTTAAAAAAGTTCAAATAACTTACTTAAATGTTTAGGTCAGGATAATATCGGCCACAATTTTAATAGAAGTCTAGCAGATAATTTCAAACTTGTTATTTAAATAAATGGGATATGTGAGAACTAGTAATGCTGTCACAATCCGCTGACTCCCCAGTCCTTACTCATTTCCTCTGCATTTAAATGATGCACAATTACATTTTGATTGCATAGTTCGACGCATAGTCAACCAAACGAATCGAAAGGGTGATCCCGCAACCAACAGCGGTAGCTTTTGAATGTGTATGTTTTATGTCATCACCTGAGACGTGTTTTCGTTTGGAATTGTGTTTTTGTAGCTCAATGTTTGCGTTTAATTTCAATAGCTCTTGAAGGTAATTTTATTTAACGGACTGCAACTGACCAACAGACAAAACACTTATTTCAAATAAATGTATACCATGTTTATCCGTGCTGGTTTATTTTGGGACTTACTGTAGTGAAGGTGGAAAGAGGAAACCAAAGTATTTACTATTAGAAAGAAAGCACTAGACCATCACTAGTTGTTCTCAATTGTTGGATGACCAAGCACTTATAGCTGTAACAGCAAGAGGCCCAACACGTGTCGAACCTGACATTGAAACAAGTGAAATTTTAACCTCTTCAATGTGTCAATAAGTGGATAGACAGTACACAGCACGAAAGCGAATACGAATCACTTTCATCAGCGGTTTGTGTATTAAAGAATAATACAAAAAGATATGTTGCATCTATGTGGTACATCTTTTTTGCTGTCAAATTTTTGGGCACCTTGAAAAAAACATCTGGGTTAGTATTGTTCTATAGAGAAAGCTATATTATAATGCAGATATAACGTGCTATTATCATATTCTCTATTGATAGATAGGTATATTAATTGTTATTCAATTGTACAAAATGAAAATTAACCAAGTGCCGTCCATCTATGACGTGTACTTAATACATTTGGACTAGACTTATCTTATCCGCTTACGAATGAGTTTATTCCAAATGACTAATGCAACTATTTGGACATTTGTTTATGCCTAAAACAATTAGGCAAAAAAGCTCTTTGCCTTGTGGTACCCAAGAGTTTATATTTTACAAGTATTTAACTTCATGGTGTCATCGTCATGACTTCTTGCATCAATTAGGTACTAACTAGAACTAAAAATAGCCCAGCGTATAATTTTGTACGTAGGCACTTATGACTGAAAATTCCGATTATAAAATTAGATAATTTTATCAATAAATAAACTTTGATGATATTAATATAAGAGATTTGCTATTCGTAACGCGTAAGGCTTGCTATGCAATGTATCATCATAGCTTGCAGTGGTCAGTGTTCCCAAAACGGAACGAGTTTTCTCTCGAACCTGTCCGGCGTCCATTAATCAGTGCTGTGTATAAAAACATTCATTTCATTACACATTATGTGTCAATTTCTTAACGCGCGCTGTATATAAACTGTGTTACTTTATTTTTATACGAACAATAACCTAAATTTGCACTATTAAAGTGGTTATTACTGGAGATTAAAAATATCATTACCATTTTTCTTGATTATACGTAATTTTATCCAATTGCATTGAAGTCCTGCCAAGTACTTACAAGTACTCATTTGCAAATAATGCACCTGCCGATCACCGGCCGAAGCTCTTTGAAACAATAAATGTTCCAGATTAGCGGCATATTTAGGCGCATACATAGTTAGGTACGCCAACTTCGCCTACAAATGAAGCATCTGCCTATCAACTGCCAAAGCTCTGAGAGAAGTTACTGGTAAACGGCAAAACAGATTATTCCATATTACTTGGGGCAAACGAATTACCCGCTGAAAAAATTGGGTGTACGCATAATGTGGCTCAAACTACGTTTTCAGGGAAACAAGCCTGATTATACATAGGTATAGGTTTATGTTAACCGCATTAATATAAGAGCGTATAAAGTAGAGACCGATATTTCCGACTACGAATTGATTTAAATTTATCATAATAAGTATTTCTACTGACTTTATCAAATGAGTAGAGAGTAGGTTCTTAATTTTTATGTTATTTAATGTTAAGTTTGTTCACAACACTGTCATAAATACATACGTCGTCGTCGTCGGTCATGTTTAGAGATCCAATTGGACATGGGCGTAGCCAGGTACAGGCAGAGGTAGAGATTCATAGGGGGGGGGGGCATCTCGGGCTATGATGCACTTTTTGTACGGGTCACCAATGGTCACCACCTGGTATAGCACCTTGTGTCGAACACGACAGGCGAGGCTGGGAAGGGTAGTGCAAAAGTGCAAGCACATTAGTTGAAGAAAAAATCTAATTCTCATTTTCATCTGTTGATTCTATGGTGCAAGTGTCGCCCGTTTCGTACCAGCATCATTGCGCAATTTCTGAAGAGCAGTATTAATTAAAAATTGGATAGGTTGATATGGCCATCATCAGCCCGCGAGGAGCTCCTGGAGACCCTGGAGCATAACCCATGGAGGCGCCCGTACCTTGAGGTTAACTTCGACCGAGGGCGCTCCCACTGACCCAGAGTCTCCAGGCGGATCAGCTGGAGGGGGTCTAGGGCTCTCTGTTTCCGACGAGCGCGGGGAGCACATCCCTCCGCGCATGGCTTGGTCTCAGACGCCCAACACAGATAGCAGCGGTGAAGACGACATACCCGAAGTCAGAGAGATAGGAGCAGTGGTACTTCGGCTCAGTCGCCGGAAAATCACCACCCCTGGACCCGACGGCATTCCGGGCCGTGCATAGGTCGTGGCCCTCAAGGAACTCGGACCTCGACTGACTATTTAGCGCTTGCCTCGAAAGGGACCAGTTTCCCAAGGTGTGGAGGACGGGGAAACTGGTACTAATTCGGAAACCGGCGGAATCACCGTCCGGCTACCGGCCGATCGTGTTATTCGAATACCCTGGCGGAGGAAGCAGTGTCGCGGGGCGAGGTGAGGTTGGCGGTGTCTCTTGACATCGTCAACGCCTTTAACACCTTACCCTGAAGTTGCGTTAGAGAGGCATTGGTCTACCACGGAGTGCCTCTCTACCTCCGTCGTATTGTCGGGGCATATTTATCCGAGAGGGCCATTAACTTCACCTAGCTGTCTCGGGCCAGCTCGGCAAGGTGTGTAGTGCGTTGTGCACTCACCGTAGCACCCCAAGGATGCGGGGTAAAACGCTACTACCACGCAGGGGCCACACTGGTGACCAAGGTCCGCCGGGCGCTACTGGAAATTCTTTTAGTGCGTACCAGAGGCGCTCGGCAATGGACGTAGCGCGGCCGCGGTCTAGGGATGCGAACGATGCGGAGAAAAAAAAAGGTCTTTCCATCATGTTTAATACTGTTAATAGCCCCCTTTTTAGGTAGATAGTCTGTTAAAAGCTGTTGTCCGCAACTTCGCTGAAGCCCGTTTCGGATGATCGTGTCTTACGACTGAATAGTGTCTGTTATGTAAGTACTTAAGTACCGAACATAGGTTAAGAGATAAGCCGTCTATTTGGAATTACCAACAGACACAGGTTTATTAATATCTATACTTATTTTAGATTTGATAGTTGGTTTGTTTGCATTAACTAGGCCGGAGCTATTAAAAGAATAACGCAAGGGCTCTGGCTTCCAGGTCCCATGGAGGGGCCATACGGCAAACCCGACCACCACGCAGCGGCCACACAGGTGGCCAAGGTCCGTCGGGCGCCACTGAAAATTCATTTAGTGCGTACTAGAGGCGCTCGGCAATGGACGTAGGTGCGGCCGCGGCCAAGGGCCGCAGATTAAAAAAAAAAGGCCGGTGCTATGATTTTTTATAAATATTTTAATTATGTAATATAATTATAAACCGGAGCCTATTAATTTAAGCCTATTAAATAATTTTCAATACTTACAGGAGTTATTCGTAACTTCTGAATCGATTTTGAAAATTCGAGCTACATTAGTGCTACCTACAGGTCACTTCTAATCCCGGTATTTGTTCCCGGAATTAGAAACGACAAATCTATATCACGCGGGCGGGTTCATGATAAACAGCTAGTTAATTATATTAATGTTTGTGACAAAAGTTTCACGTTTCACTAAGTGTTTTGGTCTCTTAATTTTAGGATCATTCACTTTGATAAGAAAGGGGGTAAGTGTTGTTTCGTATAAAGAAAGTTAAAAGCGAAGCTGTTTATATCCTAGCCTCGGTGTATTAATTATGTACAACATAGTACCTACACAATGGTTTTGAAGAAAGTTGCATTCACAATGCGAATGCGTAACATTATCTACCTATTATGCTTTGGCTAATAAAGGCATTCGATTACAAACATAATTTGCCGTTAGATAACTATAATTTTATTCGGATGCACCTCGATTAGATATTTTTTTAGCTGCAAATATAAGTTTGTTATTTTGTTCGTAGATAGGATTGGTGGTGATTATTAAAAACTTTCAAGTGCTGTAATAAGACTCATGCACAATGAACGTTATCTCGCTATCAACGAATAATGAACTTCAAATAAGATATGGTTTAAAAAAAACGAATATCACTATCTGTGCACTTTTTATGGCAAATTGTACAGTTGGCATTTAGTTTCTCTGATTGTCCTTATTGGTTTTTGTTGCGTAGAGAAGCAGTAATGAGATGTTTAGTCAAAGAAAGTGTTGTTCTCTCCCACTATCTTTAAAACAATACTCTTGTGGATGACTCTTTATCAAGAAAAACAAGCTTTGATCTATCCTCAGTTACCGATGTCAAATTGTCATATATTTAATACTCAATCACTTCCTTTCAATAGAAAATAAACGTAGGCAGTAACTCAAATTGATCTATTACATACTTGAAAACAATCGAAAGTCTATCGGTGAAATTGCCACATATTATAAAAGGTAGGTCATGTACTTAAACAAACGGTCGATTAACCAAACACCAACACAAAGTTCTATTAACACACAGCTCTTGCCTCTTTCAAAGTCGTAAAATATCATACAGAAATGGTCATCCATTATACGGTTGTAAGGAGCAGCCGTTCGTGTTGATAGTATCTAATTGTACTGATGTCGTGCAACTTGCGAGCATGAATGAAGACAATCCTATAATGTTTGCGTCCACCCACGTGGAGTAAGGCTTCAGTGATTCCGATATCGAGATCTCATACGACCGAATACCTAAACGTCACTTAAATAAGCAGATACTTGAAAGTGACGTTTTTGTATGAAAAATGTAAGTTGAACTTAAATTTTCCATACAAAAACGTCACTTTTGAGTATCTGCTTATTTGAGTGACGTTTCAATATTGGTCCGTTAGTTATCAATAATACCAGCTGAATAAAAATACATTTCAGATTCATTAAAACAGAGAAAATTAAATCCAGCTAATAAAGGTACTGTTAATACGAGTAAAACGACCGAATACTGAAACGCCACTTAAATATTTAAGTGTTGTTTAAATGCTTGAACAGCACTAACTTAATTTTTCATACAAAAACGTCACTTTGAGTATCTGCTTATTTGAGTGGCGTTTCAGTGTACGGCCTTAACTCGGTCAATTTAGACAGTTCAACCAAATTTGCCATAGAGACTGCTGAATATTCAGAAGTATTTTAAAAACGTTTGGGGTATTCTTTTATTTTCTGTAAAACGGTCAACCCATGGTCTGTCTGTAGTTCTGTAGGAATATTGGTAATCTATTTTCTATTATATTCTATTTTGAAATTACATATTACCAGTCTCAAACATTTTTTTCCAGCAATGAAAATTGATGCCTTGAATTCAATATTTTCTCGCAGAGTAAAGAATTTTACCGATTACCAGTTTCTAATATTTTTTGCAGCAGTCTCAAAAAACAACAAATATAATCTGTAGACTACATTCTGTCTAGTCATCATAAGAACTTAAACATAATGTCTGCTGACTTGCTAATCTCTCCAAAACTGTGAGCAGTATTTATTTGTGAACAAAAATAATTCCGGTACAGACCATTATGATATAACGAAAGTTACATAAAATAATAAAATATAATGGACAAATTAATATGAATCCCACACGCGGTCCGGTCTGAACTCTCGCGGGTAACGAACACCATATACGTTGGTGAGTCTGCTGCCCACAATGAGTTCGATTTTCACTGATATTCCTAGTAGAAATCAAAAGTATACTTTCGCTATCAACCATAGTTATTAAATACGGACGCCCGCGGTTTCGCCTAGAGTTCTCTCTTCTTGTCTGGTTATATATCTCAAAAGGAACCTGTATGGTAAATATGAGATAAAGAGAGAGATAACGAAGAATGTGCGTTGATCGTAAACATACATTTTGACTACCTTTTATTATAAAGGTTGATTCACACATATCAGTGAAGTCTTAGTTCCGAATTCTGACACAGTTCAGTATGAGTGCAAAATATTCTTTCATATAATTTTCCATGAACATGTCAATGACAGGTGGGGATAGAAAATGTATGAAAGAATATTTTGCAATGATAAATCACTGATACTAAACTGTGTCGGAGGCTTCACTGATATTAGTGAATTGACCATAATTCACCCAGCTATCAGGCAAACAAAAATGCTGAAAAGATAATGTGTGTTTTTCGTCTTTTTATATAAAAACGTACAGACACAAACCGTGAACTCTTTTATTATATAAGTATGCACTAATTTATATGACTCACTATTTAAGTTGAATGAGATGCAAATATATTTAATGACTTTTATACTGCAAAATCATTATCCTACTTGTATAACTGTGACCTGTGTTATACTCTCTAATTCATTTTAAATATAAGATTATGCACTTACTTCATACATACAATCAGCCATGGTCTCCAGCGCGAGTAGGTGGAACGCGGCCAAGTCCTTCTGCGAGCAAGTCATGCTCGCGAAGGAGGCGGCCAAGAGGGAGAGGGAGCGTACTCTCCCCGCTGAGTTCCGGAGTCAGTGGCCAGGGCGCTGCAGACTCATTTGCGCCCAGGACCAACGACCTCAATGAACTGGGCCTGAGGACGGCGGGATAGCCACCGTCCTTACAAAAGGCAGGCTAGAATAAAACGGGATAAAACCCAACCCCAACGACGCGGAATTTTCATTCCGACCAAACCCCCGCAGAGGCCACACAGGTGGCCAAAGTCCGCCGGGCGCCACTGGCAATACCATCTGGTGTGTACCAGAGACGCCCGCAGCTATGGACATGGGAGGGGCCGCAGTCTCGCGGAATTAAAAAAATACATAAAATCAAGCACTTAGCATATTTTATACGAGTACTTACATTAAGCGTCGTAAACCTAGGTATTTAAAACGCTCATGGTCGTTCACATTAACATGAGTTTTTGGAATATTTACCGCAAGCGCCATGATCAAATATGACTTCGAAGAACTATTGTTGTCCGCATGTTTAACCTTTATTATCTAATAATTTTAATTTGAATCATAATTTCGTTTCGCTACTGTGCAACACCAACTTTGGTAAAAGAAATCACATGATTACATAAATAGGTATTGACAGTTGTAGAAAGTAATGATTTTCGAATAACCTTTGTAATGTTATCTTTTATTCGTCGATCCAGCGCAGCGTGCTCCTAGTGAGGCTAGTGACATTTACTTTAAACGGTCTTCATTCATTAAGCGTTAGTACGCTTGCGCATTGCATCCGATTACCGATCCGTCATGTCACCGAGAAAGCTGGGTGCTCAAGAGTGCTTTCGTCGTAGTCGTCGTCTTAGTAAGAAAACAGACTAAACACGCGGTTGCGGTGGCGGGCTCGGGCGGGGTGGACCTCGCGGGCTCGTGTTCAGTCAGTGTAACCACTCACATACATTTACATACATTTCAGATTTCGTGACCGCGCCCGCGACTGTCTGTTCGGTTACATATTACGCCCACATTTCGCCAGTCACTTCATTACCCTAATAGTTAGAGAGCCTATTGCGGTTTCGGTGAACTGAGTAGGTATATTTGCCAGAGCCTCGTCCATTTGTCAGCAGGTGTACCACGGGCAAGTGAGGATGAGTTGGAACCGCAGAAATGTTAGTAGGGCTCCTCATCATCCTTTCGCCGTACTGCATTCGATATCGAAATTAGTTGAAATGTAGTTTGTACTTTCGATTGATGGCACTTTGTGGAACCTATAGTAATACATGATGAACACACACTTGTAAACTATTCCACAACTTTATTAGATTAATTATCATCGACCGGTTTCGCTTATATTTTAGTCAAATAAAACACCTCTGATAATACTGAAAAGCGAAACCGGTCGTTGAAAATAAACATAATATAATATAAATAGTGTGTTTGTTCATCATGTATTAGTACATAATGTATTACTATTCAAAGAAATTCTTACTTTATTTGGTAGCGGAGTGGCAGAGATAGCTGCTTCTGTTGATGGTTGTCAGTTACATCACTTTAACACCTAAACTTGATTCGGATTCTGTGGAAATACCTTAATCTTATCTGTCAAAAACATGTGATTACTCTGCTTTCTTATTAACTGTTAATTGATTTCCTGTTTATTTATACTTGTCAAATGTCTAGTCCGAAGAGGTTCTTTTGTGATTAGAAATATTAAGTAAGTACCTATAACTTAAATGTCGTATGCACGAAATAACTTGTATATTATATAGATATGTTTCGTCCAACTAAATAGTTAATTTAAATAAGTTGCGTCTTGATTTGTACAAGAAAGCTATTGCCACTGAAAAATATATTGTAAATACGAGTAACAAACTGTCACTTAAAAGTTTGTTAGATACTGAAGCAAATTATCTTAGTACCATGAATGTCACTGTAAGTAGGTACTGAAAATCAGCAGAATTAGTAGAAAAGAAGCAAAATATCTACAGGCATTACAAAGTAGGTACTTAATTGCGATGTCTTCCTGTATTTCTTTTAAAATACATAGCAATTATTGTGTAATAATAATTAAGTTGACCAAATCTAGCACCAAATATTTCTGTTGATACACATTCTAAGATATTAATACGTATACTTACACACATGACAACAATAAATAATTAATTAAATACATTGTAAGTATGAGTATATATCTTCCCATGGATAACACGTAAACACAGCGGCATCGTTCTTGAAGAAGTTTACAGAGATAGGTTGTAAATATCGGCAGATAAAAGACTTTGTTAGGTATATGACGATACATTTTCGTGGGAAATGGATACGAGAAAAGTTCACCAGGCGCCAGGAGCTTTGAATTGAACAATATGTATTCATATTTCTAAATATAAATTTATGTTTTATAAAGTTTAGTTTCCTATCCGGCTGCCATACTGATCATCATAAATGGCAGGTCATCAATCCGACATTACAGTTTTGATTACGGCAATATCCGTCGGTAATGGCCCATTGTGGTAACTAAGAAAGAGCAATGGGATTACTTTATAGCCCTTGTTTAGTTGGTCGATTCAAATCTTGTTATTATGCAATAATGTGAAGAGCTTCAATAGCACTATTTGCTATGTTATTGTTAACAGTCCTTATAAGTATATTTATATTTACCTATCTCTTTGTATCAATAAGCATGTCTAACTAGCATGGTCAATTGTGTAACTGACGGCGAAGTAAGCTTTAAATTATATGAATACTAGCCGACGCTAAAAGTAACTAGGTGCTGCTACGCTGGCGTCACCCTGCGCTGCTGCATATTGAGCGGAGTGTTTTCGGTAACAGTACAAAAAGCGCGCGAAATTTCTCCCATAGGTTTAACATGTAAATTTTGGTTCCTCAAATAAATATTTTTTGGCGCCTTTTTTTAAATTTCTGACTCCGTCACATTTTATACAATTACCCGGAGACCTACGCCGATAGGCTTGATATTTGATTGGTTAAAGATAAAGAACATTTGCAAGCTGCATCCTATCTAACTAACCAAAAAGTTTGGTCCGAGTCGTTACGAACGAATGGCGTTACGAACTGCGTATGATATATCTGTCCACCGATTGATGATTATTTTGAAGGCTTCTGATGGAATTAATTGACGATTAAGCAAATGGAAACTGATGAAAATTACTTACTCCGGAACATTGTCATTGAAACTAGTATCGCGTATTGAATAGCTTGAATTCATTTTAATGTGCAGGCTGTAAACTTAACCTTTGTTATTTTACATCATCGCGCTTCATGACTATTTGTAAATTTCGCATAACAAGAACTGTAGTTAATGGTTGCGCATGCGCAACAATCACTCATTTTACACAATGTTGCCTTTGCCTCGTAACAACGGTATTTCGAGATGACATCTGTTAATATGGATCGTTTTATAGTGACTCAGTTTTGGACAGTAGGTATTACCATTATTCTTATGCATATTTTTTTTCTAAGAACTCGCAGCTAATTCGTACGTAGATGAGACAGTTGAAAGATTATTCTGTACTAACCAGTTCCTGAAACGTGATTTAGCTTTTTCCGTCCTGCGCGGGAATCCCAATTCCCGCGCAAGCACATTACCGGGATAAAAACTAGCCTAATCTCACTCGGTGATAATGTAGCTATATATTAGTGAAACCGTTTTAAAATAGGTTCAATAGTTGCGAAGTATATTTTCAATGCGAACAATCAATCAAATCTTTCCTCTTGATAATATAGGTAAATAGGTATAGAAGTACCATAGACTAACTGATGACCGCATCGTACATCCCGTTCGGATGGAATAGCTTGAGGCCGATACCTATCCTACCAACTAATTTTGATGAAACAAACTTAATGTAGGTGAGTTGCCCCAAACTAATGTCTATCGTATAAGATTCCCAGGTTTTAAGGACAATCGACTGACGGACAAATGAAAAAAAATCTTGTTTAATTTTGTGCTCACACACATATCACGCCTATGTCACCGAAGGGGTAGGCAGAGGTGCATTACACACCCACAATTTGCCAGTATTTTTAGTCCCACGTAATAGGGGGCAAGCCTATTGCCGTCACCGGGCACATTTATAATGGGTTATGTCAAAATTGCCCGAATGAATTTAATAAAAAGTAGCAGCTATATTTAATTTTGAAAAAAAATTAAAACCCATTGCCCATTGATTGAAATGTTGATGAAAGGCAACAAAATCTGACGAGCCAACCGCTTTGACACAGCCAGTTAAAAGTCGTGGGCGTCTCGGACTAATTTTGTGCTCAAATATACAAATACATATGATTTCTACTTATACTATTTATAATAGTATAGATTTTAATATAAACAAACAATCCATGAGAACTGTAATGCAACCGATGAAAGGATAGAGGTGGTGAATACCCAGTGTAGGTACTCCCAGCAGGGCCGAGCGTGTGCTTCAAGCTGTAATCCTCATATTTGAAATCTCAATGAAAACGAATTTTGACAACGCTAAAAAATTATACAAGTTATGTGCGTATTTGCAAGCTTTCGATTGTAATAAATAAGGATACAAATTATAAATGTTTCACAATAATATCATATTATGAAGTTATCAATTTTGTACACGACTGTACTCCATACAAATGTAGGGCAAACGAAAACTTTTTCTTTTTTAAATTAAAGCAGCTCAAATTTATAGTCGTTCATACGACTATTTCACGACTATTTTTTGGCATAAACTTTAAACCGAAAATCGCAGGCGTTCCGGAGAAAGTCGAAGTTTTCAAATGTTCAAGCCATAATTCTTATCAGGTTACCTTTATATCTCTGGAACCTTTGAAGGACTATTTCTGAGATTTGGCATGTCGTTACGACTATTTCTTGACTATTTTTTGGAACCTAAACCAATTCGATAGGCTTTACCGTTTGCTTGCACCAGAGATGAGGATTACAGCTTGACGGTCAAGCCATAATCCTCATTAACTTATAGCTGTAACGCCGAAACTATAATACCACTATTTTTTTACATGTACGACTATTTATGACTATTTCATGACTATTTTTTAGCGTTGTCAAAATTCGTTTTCATTGAGATTTCAAATATGAGGATTACAGTTTGAGCACACGGCCGAGCCGCCTGTGTGCGAAGTGCGCGGCGCAGGTGAGGTCTCTGGGGCCCTGAAGATATTAGAATGGCCCCTAAGAGTCCTCCTATTAAATTTTACCGTTTTCGCTTATTTTACAGACGTGTTTTTACACTGAAAATACTGTATTTTTATAAGTTTTAATGCACAACATGAAATATCATTTCAATAATGATATAATAAGTGAGCTACTTTCTTATTTTTGTCATTAAATTTTGATTAATCGACCTAAAACAATCGGTAGTTTTTCGTATCTTTTGCTGGAAGAGGTCTAGAATATCACAAATTCACTAATCGTTTTGACGTCTAAAAAGTATTACAAAAATACAGTGTATTCTTGTAAAAGTCATCTATCAAATGTATGGATTACTTTTTATCACTTTCATAAAAAAAAATTGAGTAAACAAATATTTAAGTTAGTCAAATTTTAGAGAAAATGGGCAATGAATTGGTTCTTATTTCGGCTACATAAAACTCTCGTTCATAAAATTAAAACAACATAAATAAACCTTGGTTCAAAATCAATCCATTTCAGTACAGCAGACACCTCTGATGCAGTGTAAAGAATCGCTTTACCTTATTCAGTATTCCTAGTTTCCACGAAGCTAGCCCTATACATCTTTCGATGTAGTTTTTATTATTGAGCTCTTGACGAACTTCTATGTCAAGGATCTCAAGGTTGCCCTTCATTGGTAATAATGCATTCTGAAGAGAGGGTAGGGGAAGGAAAGGGGATTTCTTCGCTGTAAATGCACACGCCTGCAATGTGCTGTCATCTGCATAACAATGAATGTTCCCGAGGGATAGCATATCATTGATTTGCAGAAGGAAGAGTTGGTGACAGCACGGACCCCTGCGGCGCCCCGGTATTGTTCCTCGATACATATATACATAACCGGGGCAACACAGGTAAGGCGTGTTGTCAGGGCGGCGTATTTGTGTCTCCGTGAGAAACGTCACAGCGGGCCGAGCCGTCTCAAGGTATGGTGGACGGCATCGAGGTTCGCATGGAGTCCACGGATGTTGGTGAACTCCACCTCGAAAAGTGAAGCTGTGGGGTTTCCTGGGGCCGCTGTGGAACGTTTACTTATTTCTGTTGCACTGCCATTATAAATTTGAAGAAGAAGCGTGAAGACAGGGCGACATTTGGTGCAGCAGTAATAAGTCACAAAGCGCAGGGGCTAACTTCGTCTGGAACCGTGTGGTTAGGTTGGAGCCGACCTGCCGGACGGAAGGCCTACCAAACCCCCCTGGTGCAAGGCCGCCGCTATCCCACACCGGTTACCACCCGGAGCGGCGATCCCACATCAGGATTATGCGCGAGAACATGTGGGGCAGCCTCCTGGTGTGGTTGGTCCCAGGCGGGCCCCATGACTGTGTTGCGGGCGGCCGCGGCAACGCCGTTGCTAAGGGTCTCCCTGGCCAGCGAATCGTCCCACACCACCCACACTAGACTCCGCTTTGCCCCCACTGGTTCCATGCCTGCTGCACCATACATGGCCCCGGGCCGGGCGGTGCAGCTGTTGAACCCCTTACGCAACCAGCCTGGGCTGGGTTACTTGTGGGGCTTTAGCACAGTTGCACGGTGGCACCCCCCGGACCAACACCCGGTACCCACGTAGGGACCGAAGCCACTTCATAGGTACCGTAAATTAACGAGCCTCGTCCGTTGATCAGCAGGTGCGCCACTAGCAGATGAGTTCGCTGGGGCCCTAAATATGTTGGTAGAGCCCCTTTGTATAGAGGAGGTCAAATGATTTTGATTAGGAAAAAAAATTTGCACTCGCCCCCTCTTTGAGAGTGCAACGACAGAGGAAAGGTAGAGGAGTTTTGATTACGGGATCATACGAGTATAGAGGGTCTTTTCTTGAATTTAAGGAGAGAAAAAAAACACCCCCCCTCCTAGCCCTCTTTTCACCTCCCCCACACAAGACACTATTATTATAAAATGAAAAAAAAAGATCAAAACCATGTAATCGCCGTACCTACTGGCTGACCACCATCGGTAACTCCGGACTCACGCACAAAATGTGTCAAATACCTAATTCCGCCCGTTTCGATTCTGCATACGGACTGTAATAATAGGCAAGAGGAAGCGAATTGGTTTTAAAAATTTAGAAAAATATTATCCACTAGTGGTCGCCCGCGACTTCGTCCGCGTGGTAATTTGGACGTCCCCGTCGCGCCGCGTCATATTTTGAACAATTCACACAATATCTTTATAAATTGTAGCCTATGTGTTATTCTGATGTATAAGCTATATTATTGTAAAGTTTCATTAAAATCCATTCCGTAGTTTTTACGTGAAAGAGTAACCAACATCCATCCATCCATACATACATACTTACATACTTACATACTCACAAACTTTCGCGTTTATAATATTAGTAGGATGTCAAAATTAACAAATAAAAAAAATACGCTGATACTTTAAGATTTGTAAAAAAGAAGCGCATCATTCAAGGTTTCGCACACAGGCGCTGCCAGGGGTCGGCGCGGCCCTGACTCCCAGAGCTATTATAATCAAAGCTTATGGGAAACATGCCTCATAAAATGTTTTAATAAACTTCATTGTTTTTACATTGTTTAATGATGTTGTATTTTTTGTTTGTTGATAAAGTGATATAAAACAACTAGAACGGAATGTAACTTGACAATACAACTTGATTATAATAGACTTTGTAGGATCTCATAACATAATTGCCGTACCTAAATCAAAATACTGTACTGCTGCTACCCATTGTGTACGTATACCTACTAATATTTATTGTCATGATTGCCTTCGTACCTGCGTGCTTAGCATTGTGAAACTGACTCGCGAATTATTAAACAAACACCAAAACCTTCCCCTTTATCGTAGCGCTCGGAAGAGTTTGTCGAAAATCAAAAATGTGTTAATTGGGTCACGTGACAGACATTTTCTGCGATATCATTGGTTATCGATTGAAGTCGTCACTGCCATGCTCATGAAGCTGAGCTGAATTATACTTTCGCAGTTTCCTCAGTCGAATATTCTAGCAAAATAATCAACATTACTTATGATCTTTACAAAGCTTTTGTTTCTACTTCCTTGTAGTTTTAAAAGACAAACCTTTATCTCAAGAGGTAATTTTAATTTGATTGATGTGGGAATTTCTCATGAGTTTAGGTATTATTTAACTACTATTCTAACTAAACTATCATATTACATAACAATAAATAAAAGTTGTTACGAATACCAACAAAAACACAATTCACAAAACCTTTTTGACGAACTACAAACAAAATTTAATGAGAAAATATCTAAATTCAAAAGATTACATACAAGTTATCGTGAAAGCGTACGCATTTAATCGCCATTACAATTGGATTTCAAAAAGTGTTTGTGAAGTAAAGGTTAGAGATTCGTAAACTTGATAAGTTGGTTGTTGATGCGGACTAATATTATAATTTCACCTTTCCCTTGGTAACCATTGTTGTTGTTGCGCAACCGCTCTGAGAATCTTGTTGCAAATGAGCTATTGTCACCAACTATGCATCCAAAGTGAAGCTTTTTACTAGGATCTTATGGCACTTGCTTTTTAACGAAATTTGGTTTATGGTTGTATTAAATGACCGAGTGAGCGAGATCTCCACAAAACTTGGCACAGTGTTCCTTGATTAAAAACATTTTTTTCATCGAGTATTTTTGTTTGGGGGAAAATAGAGGAAAAAATTCCCAAATAATGCATTCAACCATTATGGGCAACCACCTTAGATCAACCACTAATACTATAAGACGTATAACTAATATTATAAGACGTTGTACGCAATTTTTAAATAGGTCGAACACAGACTACTTGGACCACGCCATCCTCGTCTTCCCTAAAGTGCACTTGCTACAAATACAGACGAAGCACTGACAAATATAGAAGTGTATGTAATTGAATAACTGAAGTAAAAGACAACGCATTCCTGAAAAGTACTTACTACCTCCAAGGTTAAAATGTTTAAATACTTGAGAGGTTATAACCAAGTGGGTATGCTAAGTACCGAATAGCACAAAGATTGAGTCGTCGGTCTCGCAATGTTACTTAGAAGAATTATAATAGGTATGTATTGTAGCAGTAGGGTCAACGATCCAAAGCTCAGTCCACTTGACACACTCGTGTGAAACATCGCTCACTGGACAAGTGCATTGGAGATACTTTCTTCAGACACTACATACAAATGTTAAATGATTTTTATTTATTTGTTTATCTAACAATTCACACAATATTCTACTTAGAACCACTTTAGTAATTCAATACTGCATGCATTGCATTATTAGTATCTGCTTCGCGAGAAAGTAATTAGGATTTTAAAATAAACTGCGATTTGCATTACTGATTTACGGTAGTTAGGGTCCACCTTTTTTTAAATTCCGCACCTATGTCTATTCCCGAGCACCTCTGGTTCACCTAGAAATGAGTACCTACGACATTATTGTTTTCGAAGTTTTCTGATACATAAACTTTAAAAGGTTGTTATTAAAGAGACCTACTGTAATAATGATTTCATAGAGTAACGTAACACCATATAAATAAAAGGGCAAGCGGTCGTCGAACTTTTCAATTATATTGAGTCAACAAAAACGACAGACAATAGAAAAAAGACAAACAACTCTGTTGAGCGGAAAACTGCGTTAAATTGTTTTAACGGTAATATTGTGATTCTGTTCTAATAACAAGATCTGGAGCTGCTTACTGCTTAACCTAAGGTTAAGCAGTACAGCATCACAACCAGTGATGTTTAACAGCTGTTTGATATTATACTTAATAATTGCTTTCTTACTTATTCATTAATTATTACTACCAGGTATAAACATGAGACAAGTGTCTTGGTCCCCCAAAACCGAGTAAATGATTTGATTAGGGGTCGTCCGTTTGTTATGGAAGCTGTCGTAGCCCGTTACAAAATTATGTATATGTACTTTATATTGAGGGGACGGTTTGGTTTGGCATTTCGGATTTGGACAGACAAACTTATATGATCGAAACTTTGGGTCACTACAATCAGAATATGAGTACCTACCTTTGCTTATCGTGGAGGGGTATTAACATTTTGTTACGGGAATAAATTTTGTGACAAACTGTAACTTTAAAACGGATGGAGTTGTGAGCATCAGATACCTACATCATATTTGCAAAGTTATAATTTGTGAGTCATACAAGTTTGTACATAATAGTTACACATAAACGATGCAATTTATAACAGAATGCATATGACAGTTTGAATAGGTCAGGTCAAACGTTACTTTGCAGGACACATTCAATTGTATCGTAGTATCTCGTACTCACTATCTAAGTGAAGAGAGTTAGCGGTTGCCTTCATTAATTCACATCTACTTAATATCAAAGATGCAGAAAAAGGTAGTTTGCCTATATTGTTGAGTATTAAAAAATTTTGGGGAAGGAGAGAGCAGAATCGTCTGTATTCAACTGAGACGTTTTGCTTCTCGCATCTTCCCTTATGCAAGTAAACTTGGAAGTCGCGAGAGGAGCTATTAATATAATAATATTAGGTTAATTAACACTAAAGGAACGAGAATGACTGGCAGAATGACTTTATTTTTCGTTGTACTAGTTTTTTGGTAATAATATTAATAACCGTCAACATTCTCTTCTTCTTCTTTTTTTTAAATGTTCGTGGCTCCATCGATGTTCATCGATGATTTCGTCAATGTCAAGGTAATGCTTGATTAGTTGATAGGTCCCGCACAGAAGAACTAGTTATTCTTAACTAGCTCCAGGTGCAGAACAAGAAACGTTGTTCGGTATGTGAGTGTCTGGAAACCCGGTTTTTGCGGAGCGCCAGAGGTAAACTAAAAAGCCACCTGCCACGCGCTCAGCAAAAACTTCCGTCAACATTCTCGGTTAAACCACTTTTGAAGCTTGTATTTGGCATCAGGAAGCCTGGTGACACGTACAAGCTGTCCATTCTACTGTTGTCTGTTTGCATATCACTTTCTATTTTCACTAGAAGGCACTGGCAGACTACCTGTTGCGTAAGCACACTGAACAGGTTACACTAAAGTTATTGTTTTTTCACACAATACTGTTTCTTTTGTTATCAATTTACATAAGATTTTGAAGACACATAATGCATGTTGTGTCGGAAATGTCAAACTATTCTGTTCCTGAAGTGATGCCGACAGGGATTGTCACAAATAACAAAACGCTGTATTGTGAAATGAGAGTTGTGTTCATAAACATAATTAGCACTTTGGCTTCATAAGACCCACCCTTCATTGGTCCATTAAGTCCTGGAGCGTTAGTCCTCGATGCATTTAGTGAACTTGAAGCATAGTTTGATATTCTTGACATATTTAGCACATCACAAATATATATAGATAAATATATATATTATAGAGCAATGGCCCTCTCTTTTTGTGGAAGGATCATGCCATAGGTCCTTCAGAACTTATCGCGTTTCACTTTGGAATAGGATACAAATGCACAATACAATAATAATTGAAGACATTGGTCGGTTACGATTTTAATCTAACCTAGTCCTATAAACTCACACATAATATGGTGCTGATCATGGCAGTATAGACTAACTAGGTTATCTCAATCTTTCGAATCACTAAAATGTATAAAAACCTGTCACTTGATCTTATTCGAAGTGTAATCGGTTGTCTAAAAGTCTCAAGACACACCAGTCTATTGTGCCAAGCTACGAGGCCTGTTGGTTAAAACATCAGGTACCTACTGAATTGAAACTGGACGGCTGTGACTTGTATTCTATTGAATATTTAGCAGCTGCGAGGCAAACATTGAGGTCTTGTGCAGATCTTGGAATTTTGCTGATATAATCGTCCCTTCTAAGCTTCCATTCTTCCGGTTGAAAATTGTAGGTACTTAATACATAAATCGCGTACACCCACAGTGTTGTTTGTGATACTTATTTATTTTCATTCCTTTAATTATAAATTACATATTGAGTAATATGTCCTTAACTAACTGTCCCAGTAACTAGCGGTCCGGTACTTCAGACCGCATTATTTTTTCTAATGATCCGCACAAATAATTTTTTAGTCCATAATATCCTTCTCGTGATAATAACGAACACAACAAAAAAAGAATTAGTGAAATCGGTGCAGCCGTTCTCGAGCCATTCATTCATCTCTTAACCAACACGACTTTGTTTTATATATGTATATATAATACCTTGTTTGTTGTTGTGGAGGTCAGATGGCAGTCACGTCAAGGAAAATATTGAAGTTCCGAATCGCAGTTAGACTGGAAAGCCTACCACAACTGAGTTGGGAAAAGGATCGGTGAATGATGAACGTTTAATAAGTTTAAGTTTTTTTGTGTTTCTCGAGAACAATTTTTTATCGAGTGCACATAAAAATTACATTGCAAGCCAGTTCGTGTCTGATAATTATTTGATTAATTCATTTTAGCTTGCTTGATGTTTGTTTTTTTTTGATGATGATTGTGAGCCTAACTTCATAAATAAATTTAAAAAAAACACTGAATTTATGTGGCGCCACGTTTGCTAACATAATTATTTTCATCTAATGCTGACATGATATTGTCGTAAGCATCCAGTCTGTCACTGCCTCAACGTCCAATGCACAAATCACTCAGACACTCTTCAACTCTATACTCTATTTATCTTCCACATCGATACAAAACTTCTGGCTTGGCCTTTTACAAGTATCTATTGTATGTAACTCGGTCTAGAGTAAAACTTAGTAAAACAAACAGACATTGTAACTTGAATATTGAATACACATACATCTTACTTAGTCATGCAAATAGTGACAGCATATTCAGGAGTACAGTTATAGCGAGCATTTACAACTAGACAAAATTGTTGTATTGTTCTGTGTTACACGGGTATGACGTAATGAAACATTTGTTTGTTTCTGTTGGTCTGTTGGCACACATTATATCCAGTCAGTGATCGAATTTTAACTTTTCCTACATCCAATTTGCTATATTATATCTATAGGATTGTGAGTACTCCTCCCAGATCCTACACACTACAGGCCATTATTAGGTACATGCTATGACGAACTTAGGGCTAAAACCAGGGCCCATTTTGCGACCTAAGCTACGCTGGCACCAGATTAACCACTAACAATACGATAGGAAGAAGAGCAATCGTTTAATAGTAAGTATGTCATTTGAGCAAGACAGCAAGGCTTAGGTGTATTGTATTGTAGGGCAATTTGATTAATTTAGCTGAGAATGCTGTGTAATTGTAACATGCGTATGTGTTATGTACAGTGTGTAAACAAGAATTACAATAACTAGGTAGTCAGAGTTTACTTATAACTTTTGGTGACCGAATAAACGTCATTTACTTGACATTTAAAACCTAACAGCGTATAAAATAGTCGATGTATGTACATTTTCCTCTGTTAATTAAACGAACGTTTTGCTTTGCTTACTTTGTAACCGACTGAACTCTTAGTTCCCTATGAAATCTATTCATACATTGTTTTCAAATTTCATTAAGTAGTAACACGTTTGTTGCGATGTAACTAATGATAAAAATTTCAAACGTAAAACACACTGTATATAATGTTTTGGTCGAGCAATCTTAGGGACAGGCGACAAATCACATTAATTGACTACATCGAGTCCATAGTTGAACAGTTTATTGCATTAGCCGAATTGAGAACAAACCGACAAACAAAAGCTTAACTAAGTATGTTGGGGTCCAAGAGCATTTAAATTCTAACTCCAACTAATTCCAACTCGTGTCTAATAGACTATCTCAGGTGGATTTATAAGAAAAACTATATAATTTATACACATGCCAGTAATATTTTTGGTCCCACGTAATAGGTCTAAGCCAACTCAAACTAATGTAACTAAGATACTCCCTGTGAAGGCTAAAGTCGAATATTTATTTATTTAATCTTTATGTACAAGAATATGTACAAAGGCGGACTTAATGCCAAAGGCATTCTCTACCAGCCACCCTTAGGGTGATGCAGAGAATCGACTGAGTAGGTGCATATAAGGTACACTTGACTATAGAAAATAAAAGACTTACATACATAAATATATACCCAAATAAACTACACATAACATTAACAATAATATGAAATAGATACACATAACTATAAGAATACCCACATACATATGCATACTACACATACATAAAATTATATACCTACTGAACATTAAACATACACACACAGAGATAATAACGACCACTTACTAGGAAGTTACTGAGACGACTCTGTCAGTAGGCTAAGATAGTGCTGACGAACTTTTCTTTCAAAAATATAACGGTTAGTGGACATTCTGATATCTAGAGGAAGGGCGTTCCAAAGAAGGACAGATTGAACATAGAACGAAGAGTGGACAAGACTAGATGTGTGACTGGGGCACAAAAGAAGCTGATTGTCAGCAGAGCGCAAGTTGCGATTGTGGTTAGAGCATAGATACTGGACGTTGGAAGACAAGTAAGAAGGGGTAGTAGGAGAATGTAAAATGGTATAAAGTATCATCAGTGCACGACAGCTACGCCGCTGACGTATGGGTAACCACTGCAGTTCGGAACGGAAGCCAGAAACATGATCGAACTTGCGAAGATTATGAACGAATCGAATGCAATTGTTTAGAAGACGGTCAAGTTTATTGAGGAGATTTGCATTCAGGTCGAAGTAACACACATCGCCATAATCAATGACAGGAAGTACTAAAGTGTGCACAAGCGTTATCTTGGTCTTGGTCGGTAAAAGCGTTCTCAGATTATACAGTGACCTTAACATCCCTGTAACCCTCTGGCCGACATAAGCTACCTGCGCACTCCAACTGAGGGTTGAGTCGATACGCAAGCCTAAATCCTTCACGTCATTCGTCATTCGTCGTCTTCTACTGATAGGTATAACAATACCATTGTAATAAATGGGCGGGAGCGTGCGAATAAGGTCCTGATTGACCCTACGCGATGATCCGATAATGATGGCCTGGCACTTGCCCGGATTAACGGATAACCCAAACCTTTCAGACCAATCCTTAATGTTCTCCAGATCCCGATTAACCTCGCCAATTGCCGCAGGCAGACCACCCACCCTAGCCTGAGTATATAATTGAAGATCGTCAGCATACAGATGATACGCACTTCGAAGTTCGTGTGTTAAGAAATTTATAAATAATGAAAAAAGTAGAGGAGACAGTATTCCGCCTTCAGAATTTAATTATTATAGAAAACTATTACTGTGACTTCTTTAGGAACTTAATTAAATAAAGATATAAGCGATAGGAGAACATTATGTATGTCCGAAAGTTAAAAATTACTATGGTCAACGAACTATCTGTTGCCAAAGTTGTATAATAATAGAGATTTTTTAAGGGAGGAGGGGAGAATGTATAAGAACACGCTAACAAGAAGGGTTAGTGCAGACCTACTTGAACCTTGTAATCCTACATAGTTGTCTTCTTCATTTTCTATTCAGGTTTCATAGGTACTTTGTTATGTACTGTTTTATAAGTTTAGAATATCCTATTTATATTTATACCTGTTTTTTTTAAAGCTTGCCAACAAACTGCGTCTGCGTTTGGCGAAATAGATACATCCAGAGACGCCCGGCAGCGGACGTTAGAGCGGATGCGACCTTGGGCCGCGGAACTAAATAAAAAAAAAGTTAAAAATGTAATGCCTACTTTGTAAATAAACAAATAAATAATAATAAAATAAGCTTATTTCAGTTACCGAGCACCACATAAATGAGAAAATTAATAACCATTCTGTCTAAATGTAGGTAATTTCCAACAGTCACAACTGAATATACATACCTACCTACAATATCTATACAATCACGCCCCTTTCCCGGTGAGAATTTCCATTTAATACGATTAAGATGTAGTTCTTTCGCTTCCTCAACTTTTATTATTACTCGTATCTTGTACAAGCTGTCCCGGCGAACTTCGTACCGTATCAATTTTTCTAATGTTCCGCACAAAATTTTTTTTCTTCCATAAGATCCTTCTCCTGGTAATTACGAACACAACAAAAAAAAAGAATTAGCGAAATCGGTCCAGCCGTTCACGCGTGATCTCGTGACCAAGGGAAATAGTGATTCATTTTTATATATAGAGATATATGAACTGTTATCAGTTTACCTTTACTTTCCACACGTAGCACTAGGGCTTCCTTCCGTAGAGGTACTTAGTGCGGATGTATATAAATAGGAAACAGTGTAGGTAAGAGAAACTAGGTGTAGTATCTCTACCTATTATTATCGTAAATTTCGACTACCTCGGTGGCTCAGTGGTATGAGTATGCGACTGCCGCCCCTGAGGTCCCAGGTTCGATTCCGGGTCGATTCAATTATTTGTGTGATCCACAAATGTTTGTTTCGGAGTTTCGGTATTTTCTATGTATAATATGCATGTATTTAGAAATATATAAGTATGTTTATCAGTCGTCTAGATCCCATAACACAAGCTTACATTAGCTTAATTTGGGGTAGATGACGTTGTGTGAGAATGTTCAAAAATATTTATTTATTTATTTTATTTATTTATAAATGCTACTGCACGTAACAATCTCTCTGCATTATCTATTTTAATACAAATAACCTTTAATACTGATGAGTAACCGTTGGTAGTTGGGTTTTCGATGGGTTTTTGTGGCCGCGATATAAATAGCGAGGTACAATAAAGTTCGCTCTACATCAAGCCATCGTCATTATAAGTTAGTCTTACGTAATCCTCTTTGAAACAAAAGAACACCCGCGCTTTCGTCCGCGTTCGACGGAACGGTTTTCAGTGGAGTTCGAAAATAAGTATTAGTACTCAATCTATCCCCCGCCAAATTTCGTCAAAATCGGTCCAGTCAAACTTTTTAATTTTAAACTAGTTAATTTTTTTAAGATTTTGTGGCTACATTACATAACATATCTAAAGTGACAATTTATTTGCTAAAGTATAAATTTATCCAAAAGTCACCTGCCCACATAAATATCTAATAGTTTAACCCTCAGCCGGCGCACTTTCACTGCACACCGTATAAGGGTCACAAAGACCGCGTGTTCCCTTGTAAGACAGTGACCGAATGAACTTCGGTTAACTAGACAGTGAAGGGTTATCGGACGGCGGTCATCGCAATTATTCCCTCTTGTATTTATTGTAATGTAATATTGGTGCGAGAAAATTATTTGTAAATACACTACAAGAATATTTTAGTGTTTTATTTATTATATTTGTTTTATAAATAACATATTAAAAAGTTTGTTAAACGTTATACTTTAAAGTTAATTTTATTACCATTACTAGCGGACGACCGCAGTTTCGCCCGCTTGACAAATTATGCATATAAACCTTCCTCGAGAACCCACTCTACCCATTGGTGAAAACCGCATCAAAATCCGTTGTGTAGTTTTAAAGATCTAAACAAACATACGGAACGGGCAACAACACTTTACGGGCCCACATCAAAGGATCGATATTACGAATATCAAAGCGCCAATGCAGAACTACGTGTAAAAAGCGATCTGATATTTTGTCCTAACTATTGGCCCAGCCCCTTGGTCCAATGTGTACAGCGCCTTATTAAATATTTTCTTGGTTTGAGTTAAATAGAATCTCTGTGTAGGGTTATCATACTAATAATTTACGCGAATGGCATACTCAGAATATATTAGTTTACTGTATAGCCGGCCCATCAGGATGCCAACTCATTTGCATGAACTACAAGCAAGATATTTAACTTTTGAATCCCAGTAGGTCTGATCTAATACCTACTCATGAAGATTTTATTACCTATCTTACCTTAGATGCCTACCAGAAAATAGATACAACTATGTAGACTATAAGTAGATGTAAGGCTGATTGCGGGTTCCTTATAATGATGTCCTCTATGGAGTGTCAAGCAACGCGTATTTAGCAATGGCTTTAAAGGTTTTTAGACGATTAAGTACTTGTTTTATAACTTTCAATTTCATCAAGCCTTTCCAGTGTCAATAGATAAACAAAACGCAACCTTTTATTACATCAACGGTAAACACATTGTATTGTATATTGAATCTAATGGGCATAATAAACTAGTCTCAATTATTAACTCCGATTGTTGGCTACTCTGGCCGTCACAGGCGCGCGCAACCAGACGCATCAACAGATGCACTACATTTGCATACAATGATGTGCTAGATACTATCGATCTTTTTCACATTTGGTTTGTCAGTATTGGTTAACACTGTTAAAATTATCATTGGTTATTGCTCCATTGTGATTTTGAGCCAGTTTGATTCCAACAATAAATAGAAAGGTTGGAACAAACTTCACAATAATTCATTATCTATATCTAGAAAAGTAATAGGTCAGAGTATTTCTCATGTTCCAGTGTTACTCATTTGATTTTCAATCATGGTTTACTTTACACTAATTTCAATCATCCGCCCAATTCATGCGTAGACCAGTAATTTCAACGTGTAAAGATAAGTATGCGTAAAAATATGTTCTCCAAAACATTCAACAGTAATTTCCTATTTATAACCTGGTAATTTTGCTCTACGAGTTGTTCTGTAGTAATAACTTATTACTTCATTTTCTATCTACGTACCTATTTCATTTACTTAATCTACAGCACCCACTCCATTATTTCTACAATTATGACTAATAGCTTCTTACGGAACCCATCCACTCTTAGCACGAATTAATTGGGTTATAGAAAGGCTGGGAGAGTTCCAGTTACCCTGTTTAGTCATTAATCTTGTTTCTACACCGGCTTAATGGAGTGTGAAGTTGCAGGAGCGGTTGCATTGAGAGGAGCATCGTTGGGCAACAGTAGTCATAGTCCATGAGCTAACAATAGTGATTTGTTCACGGTGTCTGGTCGCGATAGTTACGGGTGCATGGGTGATCTTATGGTGAAACGGTTGATAGGGTGCAAGGATGTTCTATTGTCTAAGTTATGTTAAAGGCCGACGATAGGATATGCATATGCTGTAATAGTGAAGGAATACTTGAGGAAGATGGTCATCTGGTTTTCAAAATCCGGTCAAGATCCGGTAAAATGAATCACACAAGTTGTCTTAATGATAATGTCAAAGAAAAATTATTACAAACACTGTCAAATTGAGTTCATTTACCTATATAAATTGATGGGTATCTATTGATCGGCATGATTCGGGGTTTGATTTGATTATTTTCGTTTTTGCTACTGGAGACTATTGCCAACTTCTTAAAAAAATACATCGTAAACGCGAGCTTTATATAATTTTGGAGGTTATGTGGTATTAATTGCAACTATCTGTGTTGTTGCAGCTGGTGGTGAACCTCGCGCTGGTGATCTACCATGCGCTGGACTACACGCACACCGAGGACGAGGAGCGGCTTATATCGCCTGATCTCGAGGGGCTCATCACTGAGATGACCTCTTGTGCCGCCACAGGTAATGCACTAAATTATATCTTAATCTATTACCGTCAGGCAGTTTTGGATCACCTTTCAAGTGAGGCTAACTGGATTAAATCCTAATGGGAACCTAATGTAAAAGGTGACGCCAATTGTCGCAGTCAACAATTTTCTTTGCCAGATTAATAGCAGAGAACTGAGTGGAGCTAAAACTCTTTTCTGTTTGTTCTCCTCTGTGCTACATGGGGCACACTAAAAGTTTTGCACTTCTAGTTAATCGGAACTATTTGAATTTCGAATGTTATATTCTTTTAAACGTTGCAATCTTCTTAGTAATAAAAAAAAACTATTGGCAAGAAATCATTTGGCAATTGTTTTTATCACACATCAAAGTTCTACGTATGCAACGAAAATGGAATTAAGCCGAAAAGATTTTAGAGCTATGATTTTTATGATTTTAAAAGTTCTCTTTCTCCGCAAGACTGTGCCGCTCGTCTTCAAAATGCTTTTGGGAGAGAAGCACCTTGTTTGAGCACCGTGAGGCGATGGTTTGCTGAATTTGAGAGAGGTCGAGTTTCTTTACATGACGAATTTCGTGAAGGGCGGCGTTCAACTGCCGTCAACGAAAATAATGTGGCTACTTTTAAGCGGTTAATTGAAGAAAACCTGCGGATTACCTATGAGACAATTCGAAGACTATTGGGGATTGGTATGAGTCAAATGCAGAAAATTTTACACGAAGAATTGAAAGTTCGGAAACTTTGTTGTCGTTGGATCCCTCATGAACTGACAGCGGAGCAGAAGCGAGCTCGCGTGGAATGGTGCTCACAGATGCTACTGAAGTACGACCACGGACATTCTAACGCTGTTTATGACATTGTCACAGGAGACGAAACGTGGATTTATTCTTTGAACCCGAAAAAACACAGCAATCTTGTAAATGGGTGCTTGAAAATAAGAACAAGCCAACAAAAGTGAGGCTGGCGAGAAACGTTGGTTAAAAAATGATCGCGGTTTTTTTCTCAGCTACGGGTCCCATCTGTGCAATTCCACTTGAAGATCATAAGAGTGTTAATGCCGAGTGGTACCATTGTTTACCCAGGGTGTTAGAAAAATTTCGCGAAAGACGACACAAAAGCCGCGTTCTCCTACATCATGACAACGCTTCTTCACACACGGCCAACAAAACAAAGTCAATTTTAGCTTCCGAAAAAGTACAACTCGTCACCCATCCTGCGCATAGCCCAGACCTAGTACCCTGTGGTTTCTGTATTTTCCCCAAAATCAAAGATTTGATGAGAGGTTTCACTTTTACCAACTCCGAAGAGGCAGTGATAGCGTTCAATCAGCACGTAAAACACATGCCTTCAGATCTGTGGTCCTCCTGTTTTAAAAAATAGTTCGATCGCATGAAAAAATGTTTAAAATGTAAAGGAGAGTATTTTGAAAAGCAATTAACATAATATTTTGGTTTTAACATGTTGTTTTTTTTAAGTTACGCAAAACTTATGATGTGACCCGTAGGTCACATCATAAGTTTTGCGTTGCGTTTTAGTAGTAGGTATTCTGAATTTATATATGTAGCCAGACACAAACAGACGACCGTGTCCTTCTGCGGGCAGGTCATGCTCGCGGAAGGCGGCCGAGAGGGAGAGGGAGTGTACCCTCCCCGCCGATTTCCGAAGTCAGCGGCGAGGCACCCTCGCCGCTGACTTCGGAACTCGGCGGGGAACGCGGCGCAGACTCATATACGCCCAAGATCACCAACCTCCATGATCGGGGCCTGAGGACGGCGGGATGGCCACCCGTCGTCCTTACAGTAGCAGGCCCTACCCCAACGACGCGGGAGTCTCATCACGACCAAACCCCCGTAGAGACCACACAGGTGGTCAAACACCGTCAGGCGCCACTGGAAATACCTTCTGCGTGTGCACCAAAGACGCCCGGCAACAGACGTAAGAGCGGCCCAGGGCCGCGGAATTAAAAATAAAAGCACTATCATATGATGGAACACAGTGTGGTTTAGTTATATCACCTGTGTCACATCTATTATCTCGTAGCGAGGTGAACTATAAACGAGTTCTACGTGTTCAAAAATCTAAAGATCGCAAGATCACATACGGTGTGAGACACTTGTGAAAAAAGGAAATTTCGTACAATTAAAGTAACAGTTGTAACAATATTCAGAGTTAATTTTTTTTAATAACTGGCGGTATAGTTAAATTATATGGACAAAATGAAAGGTCTTGTCATAGCGGTGTGCTCTAATGACAGAAATGATTGATGCTTTCACCACCCTTCTATTTATCTCTTTTTAATTCGCGCTCTTTAACAGCGGGTTTGTTCATGTATCACCTATACTCATTCAATTCCAAACTGCCAAATCTAGAGAACAGCCCAAATTCCAGCCAATAAATGGGCCTTTCACTAATTTGCAATTGGGGGAAGCTCTAAAGTCGCAATTTCATATTACTGCCTTACGTCAAAAAAACTACGTAAGGTACGTAACATTTTATTTTTTCTTTTCATGGTATTCCTAGTAACTTTATATTCTATTATAGCATAAACCATTTGTAAACTGAAAACAAAGGCACATTAAAGTACTATTTCACCATGAAGCATCCCACCATGTGAACCATCTCCATCGTCGCATATCTTGAGCTGCACGAAAACTTTCTTCTACCAGTGTACATATTGCTTTATTGTATTGTGTGTATGGAGGTCAGGTTTAATTAACATTTTGTCTGTCATTTACATTGCCCGTGAGATGTGTATTTGATGTACCGTAAGCTATGTTGGAGTTGCATCGTTTGCCGGATGAAAGTGCGTGTATTGGTTTTGGCGGTGACTTTAGTGCCTTTATTACTGACGGTGTAACGATCAATCAAGTTAAAATGATGATTGATGTTATGAAAAAAAATGATTAGAGATTTAAAAAGTTACTTTTACTGGCAGAATGATAGATAATGATCAGCGATCCCAGATGGAGGAAAGATACTCCTCAAATTGTGAGTAAATTGTACAATTTCATATTGTTTACCTACATTGAAAAGTAAGAGTTCTTACCAGTATTTTCTGTCTAAACACAGCGTAACATTCTGAAGTAGGTGTTTGTTCTCTTCTCTTAAGTTTCCAAAACGGTTTGCCTAAACGGCCTAAACTTATTTTATTTGCCAGATATTAAAATATGATAACATATACATCAAAATTTCATGGTCTAAAACTTAAACCAAATTGAAATGATCAAATTGATTCAAGACGATCAAACATTTAACACGATTGATTTGTGAAATTGGTCATGGTCAATGAATTTGTACATCACCATTTACGCTGCATAGCAGTCTTTAATAACGGTGGTTTTCCGTCACTTCCGTGGAGTCTATGATTGTTAGTTTATCTGTCCTGCACTTGTTACTGAAATGCTGACACCTTTCACAGATAATTACTTTCACATTAATTTACATTGTGAGTGCGGTTTGCATTCTGTTGTTTTGCACTGACAATGTTGCTTTAACTATAATTTTAAGCTTTCTGGTGGATTCTAATGCATGTTCTGTTTGGATTAAATTCCTTTCCCACAAAGATTAAAAATAATAACTCTTTTACAGCTTACTTCACTAATATTTAGAAATAAATACGCTTCCTATCATAAATTTGATCGCATCTTACCTAGATCTTACTTAAGACACACAGTGTTGTTTGTACACAGTCGTATCGCATACAATTGCAAAACGCCTGAAGGTATAAGTTTAAAACAAATTTCTACACCATGATCTGTGTATGACACAGAACATGGTGTAGAAATTCAATACAATCATATCATTTCACTTAGGTATTTTAGTTCATAATACCTACACATATCTCATACTTGCTATTAGTATTCACTTTCTTGACTATGTTTGAATTTCTGCATGCATTTATATCCAAGCTGTCTACAAGGTGACATTTAGTTTGTTTCGCTTACTATAGACCTTTGCACTTACGCCACCGTGGTTACCTCCCATCGCGTTCAATTCACAATGAAATGATACAATTCGTTCCGGTTGTCTTTCACCTTCCTTTCAAACTCTCACAAAACCACTATATCTAAATTAACTTGTCATATTCTCTGCTTTTCCTCGCAGAGTAGCTTTTTGCACCGACATCGAGCTTCATAATCGAGATATAATTTCTAAATCTATTTACAGCTTCCTATGGAAGTTGCTTATAAGTGCAGCCGTAGATGAATTTATAGCGTTTTAATGGCCCAGTTGGGACATGTACCCACTGGTTTACGAGGTGTATAATTTAATGCCTACCATTATCTTAAATATCAAGTTCGAACTGTACTAATCTTAGGTGTTTATTATTTGTGGTCTTATTACGATTACTCAGGTAGTTCTGACACTATCTTGGAATAAGAGATTTTAAGCTTTAAGAACCACCTTACTTTCAGTTGGTAGTATAACTAGAAAGTTCAAGTACATTGCTACGATGTATAGTATATACTTTGAAGATGTAAAAATTTGTAAGTGTGTATGGGGTTAATCTTTGAAGCCACTGAATCGGTTTAGAGGTCCCCGTGGGAACTCCGAACGAGAAAACTATACCACGCTGGTGTGCGGAGTGCCGGAGTCGCAAGCATCAACTAGTTTTCCAATTATTGTAGTCGACCCGTACCTATGTCCAAAAGTGCATGAAATGCTTCATTTAGTTGTTTTCTTTATTTATTTAATTTATTTATTTATTCGTTTATGTACACTCACAGTGGCGTAACGATAGGCTGGCAAAATGCCACGGGCCCCCAACCCAAGAGGGCCCCGGTCCAAGAGGCTGCGAGTTCAAAAATATATTTTTTTACATTGTACTCGAGTATTTTATTTTAGATGAAAAGTATATTTTTATAAGTTCTGCTTAAAATCCAAAGTGAGACAACTAAAGACCAGTTAATCGATTTCAACCAACCTAAACAAAAAGATGTTGATTCATTTTTAGAGATGTACACGTTACCCGTGAAGAGAAATTTTACGTATTTCATTGGACTAGCGTGGGCGCGGGGACCACAGACAATTCCCTCTCGCCTAAGAGAGGAGGTCTATGGCCACTAGTGGGACATATACAACGTGTAATTGAGTTCGCTGAAAATCTCGAAGTTTTTTTAACTACGCGAGACCGCGGCCGCTCCCATGTCCATTGCTGCGGGCGTCTCCGGTGACCCCAGAAGGTATTTCCAGTGGCGCCCGGCAGACTTTGGCCAGCTGTGTGGCCTCTTCGGGGGTTTGGTCGGAATGAAAATCCCGCGTCGTTGGGGTTGGGTTTTATCCCGCGTCGGTGAGTGATTCTGGTTTCTTGCTGTGGGACAAAGGCCTCGCAGCACGTAACCCTTCTAGCCTGCTTCTGTATGGATGGCGGGTGGCTATCCCGCCGTCCTCAGGCCCCGATCATGGAGGTCGATGGTCCTGGGCGTAGATGAGTCTGCGATGCCCTGGCCGCTGACGCGAAACTCAGCGGGGACGTACGGTCCCTCTCCCTCTCGGCCGCCTCCTTGGCGAGCATGACTTGCTTGCAGAAGGACACGGCCACGTTCCACTTACTCGCGCTGGAGACTATGGCTTGGTTTCTAGTGAAACGATATCCACGCCCATACCCACTACGAGGTCCCGGCGCTGACTCGCAACGCTGAGCAATCCACCAACGTGTGGAGTGCGGTGTCGTCGTCAGAAACCTCGCAATGTTGACACCGGGGTGTGACCTCACGATGGATGCAAAACAGATAGATAGCTACCGAAGCATCCATGCCCGGTAACGATCTGCGTCGCACGATACGTGAAGTCACCATGCCGCCTCTGCAGCCACTCATCCATGATCGGTCTCACCGCCGCGATGACGGTAGTTCCCCACTTTGGTTGCTCAAGTCGCACCCTCCAAGTCTCCATGAGATCCTGGCGGAGTTGCGACCGCTGGTCCTCGATTTTTCGAGACGCCTGTGGTCCCTCTCCAGCGCCTCCTTATGCCATTGAAACAATGACGCAAGGGACCTGGAAGCGGGTCCCATGGAGGGAAATCTCGAAGTTTATTAAAATGAAACTGAGTACAACGTGACCATTTTTACTGATAGGGCCTCATCAAAGAATTTGCCACGGGCCCCATATGGTATAGTTACGCCACGGTACACACACGAAGTTACAGAAAAGAGAAGAGGAATACTAAGGATAGATTAACAGTACAAAGGCACCTCTTATTTCATAAGAAATCTCTTTCAGTGGGCCAAGGGAAGGAAATGCTTGGCAGAAGTTTTATGTGTGTGTAGGTGTATCATTCAAAATTTGAATTATACACCTTTGCGGTAGATACGTGTATTTATTTGCACATTTAATGTGCAAATAAATAAACGTACCTACCGCAAATGAGCCAGAATATACAAACACATACATATACCTACCTACATAGATATAAATAATAAAACATATAAACATATAGATATATAAGTATATAGAATATAATACATACAAATTGCATACATATTATACTAACAATTAATATACATACCTACAAATACTTAAGAAAGAGAGGAACACTTTACTTTTTTCTTAAATGTAAAGATGGTGTTGCAGCGTTGTATATTCGGTGGGAGCGAGTTCCACAGCCTGACCTCGTGGACAGTAAAGGAGTAGAAGTTGGATTTGTGAGAGGAACAGGTGAGGCGGTATTGTAGGTGAGACCTATACTAGACATCAGGTTCGTTCATGTAAGAGAAACGCTCCCGTAGGTAGGATGGGTAGGAAGGATTGTGTAGGATGTTAAATAGCAGACACAATATCCGAGCATCTCTACGAAGATGCAATCTCTACGAAGATACAAAGATACAACAGATTACAAACGCTCAAGTTTATCTAGGAGCTCCTCGGTGGCATCCAAGTAGCAGGCATCCGCATAGTCAAGAATGGGCTGAATCAACGTCTGAGCAAGAGTGACTTTGACATCTAAGGGCAAGAAGCTTTGGAGATATTTACGAGTGTGCAAGGGAAATGGACCTTTTTACTTAGTTCCCTAACATGTGCATTTTCTGTATTTGTAGTCAATTTATAGCAAGTCTTGTACTTACTACTTCACTACTAGCGCGTAATTAGAGATTAATGATTGATATTCGACAGGAGTATTTTTTTAACATTGTATTTAATATTAATTAGTTCGTTCTTCTTCAGGAACAAAGCTACAAGCCTTATTATTAGAACAGAATCAAATGATACAGGCATTGCTTACGGTGTGTCGGCACTTCTGAATGCTTAATATTTTTACTCTACTAAATAATAGATGACGGATGCTGAAAGTTGAATAGATGCTATTGAGAATATTTTCACCGTTAAGTTTTTTTAAAGAAATAACAATTAAGTAATTAATTAACTAGGTATCATTCATCGAATATTTATTAAGATTATTCTATTATTTTGTTTGAAAATAAATTAAAGTTGATGTTACAGAAAACTAGAACTCGTTAGCAATTAATTCCTTATTGAGCGAAGCAAGCCGAAGGCGAGCGGAGCTCTCAACTCATCAACTCTCAGCTCTCAAATTATTTTTGTTACGATTTATGTTAAATTGTTTCTCGGCGAATACTCGGCCGATTTCGGATTTTCTTGCACTCATCAAAAGCTTACAGAATTACCCAGGTTCTTACGAAGCCAGAATTTTGAATTTAAACTCGCTTCGCTCAAATATATGTTGCAGCGTTACGGTACGTTTCGCGACTGCGGCGACCTAGTCATATTATATTCCTAACTTTAACCCAAAATGCAATGCAAACTTTCACCTTTTACAGTGGTTCTTCTTTAGTACGATTCTGTGATATCGTTCAATCAATCTTTGATCATCTTAATCGTCGATTCCAATACCAAGTTCACGGCCATCGTTTTGAACTGGCTATTTAAATTACAAGTGGGCGATCGAATCGTAACGAAACTATCGATTGGATCGATGTGAGATGTGGAAGCTGGTTACTGGGTCACATTGGACAGGTGAATCAGAGAACACAATGGAGTATGTGACTGTTGTCGTGTTGTACTATTGTTTGCATATATTTTTAACCGTCGAGTCGATGACATTATCTTAATTGATCTGACAAGCTATGATTGATAATGCTTGTTTGTTTGTGAAGTTATATGATTATCGGTAGTATTTACAGACAGATGTTTACTTCACTTTCTGTTTAAAAATCTATCTCTTCCTGATATATTTTTATTCATCAACTTCCGTATGTATCTTATATCTGTAAAAGTTATATTATTCTGCTTAAGGGTGCCTGCCGTTTTGCCGAAAATATTTTGACAAAATTTCATTACCTAAACAAATTTTAGGAACCATTTTTTATACCATTGCCATATTTCGAATGATTTTAGTACGCATATTTTTATTTGGTAAAATTTTTACTTGGCAAAATATTACGAAGTATAATGTCATTATGGCATTTGGTCTTTAATCAAATGTTTTTAGGTTACCCGAAACGGAACTATATAGATTAGGTTAATTTCGTCTTTAAACAAAATAGGTAGGTTAGGTTAGGTTAAAACTGTGACCTCCTACGGGCAAAAAAAAAACTTGCAGTAATAGAAAAAAGAGATTGTTTTCAGTAGGTTACTAATAAAAAATGTTAAAAGTACTTTAAACAAACAAACATTAGGTTTGCGTTACAATTTTTTGTGAATAGATTTTTTGCTAAGTAATAATTTGGCAAATGAAATTATGTGAAAAATTTTTTTGGGAAGTGAACATTTGTCAAATTCCTTTCGGTCAAACAAAGGAGACCCCTGCTTAAGTTGTAAGTTTAAGGCATGAGAAGTTAAGATACAGCAGAAGGTCGGCTGTGCCCCCACTAACACTCCCCAAGTATAGGTCTGCCGCTTTCCGAGGTTGTTTCAGGCATGCATTGCTGGAATATTCTTTCACCTCCAATTCGTAGCCTGAAAAGCCAAAGAAGTTTTAAATCGATGGTGAAGAGAATGTGCTTGGTGGAACAGCTGGAAGCTACACTTTTTTAATTTTCAACTCTAAACATTCAAGCATTTAAGTTTCCTACTTCATCCTTCCAGCCTTTTATTTGTCTTATCTTCCAGCTTTGTGGCTGCATAATTTCTTTTCTTATCATAAAGCTCTTCAAATAATTTGTAAATATAAATATATAAAAGAAGATTTAGATCGTGCGGCAGGCGGCAGATTGCCGTGCCGCGTGTCAATGACGTGTCAGTCTCGTCTGACGGGTGACAGCTGCTGTTGGCTGTCAGCTGACGGTTTGCCTAGTGATGCGGTGCGTTGCGTTCTGAACTGCGCTTTCTTGTTTTCATGAATTGCTTTTGTTTATTTTATTTTTTTGTTTTTATAGTTACAAAAAATATTTTATCTGTATGGTTTGTGTGTATGCTATTTTTAATTTGGCTTATTTATATATTTATTTATATATTATATCCACATTTCATTGTTATCTGTTATTGTTTCACTTGCGAGTTATGATGGGATGGGCAGTAATGGGTACGCCATTTTCAGTGTATACACTGGCCTCCTCTGAAAATGAGCGCTGGTCAATGTGGCACCGCCCAAAAAAAACGCAGATGCGGCGTGCACTAGCATGCACCGACGACCTTTCTGGTTTGGTTGGTTTTTATTGGTTTTTATTTTTTACTTTGTTGTAATGTGAACCTTGTTTACGTCGCCTCTGTGTTTGTGAAATAAACGTATTTTCTTTCTTTCTTTCTTTCAAGTTATTTGGGCCTCTAGGTCGATGGTTTACCCACCATGGCGGATGTCGATCTGGTAATTACCTACCACACGTCAATACAAAACCAAATATCACAATAAGTTATAATATTTTTACGTTCTCTATTTTATCTTGTCTTGTCTATATCTATCTATTTATGTTTAAGTTACACTTACCTACACAATGTGGTCAATCGGTCACCATTTGCCGGTAAATTGTTTTTAATTTACGTTGAGTGGTTATTTACAATCATTGGCAGATCCGTTCAGTCACAATATTATTGCCCTCATATTTATAATTAACAATCAAATTGCTAAAAGCCTTCAATTTCAGTCAGTAGGTTACTCGAGACACTCGTATTAATTACTTCATAACCTTAATAAACAGCGCTGACTGCAGAAGGCAGCCGCAAAAATCTCAGTATAGAATGAAAGTTTAATTTATTTTTTCTCGCTAGCTTTTGTCATTATTGTAAAGATACGAGGAACAACTGCTCACAATTTTCTCACGACAGCGTTTTCATACCATACGATTTTAAAGAAGTATATCAAAGTTATATTGGTCATTCATATTTTTAGTTTGTAATGTTCTTCGGCTAGTGCATTTCTATAATTCAAACTTCGATGGTCGGATAGCTGAAATAAACTACCATTTACTACTCAAATATCATCAACACATATTTAGATAGAAGTAGATTTTTTTTTTTTTGTTTTATATTTGGTTCGCCAAATTGACGCCGCCCGCCTGGTGGTAAGTCGTGACGACGTCTAGCGATTGTGGGCCACTCTCACAGCACACATTACTATTGAGAGTGGCCCTCAACTTGACGACCTACTGATGTGCCTCTTCACGCTCCGCTTAAAGAACCCAGGATTATATGTGGGAGGAAACACGTGCACAGGCAGGGCGTTCGAGGCCACTATCGTTCGGCAGAGAAACGAACGTTTAAAACGTTCGGTTCTCGCGAACATGCTATCCACTGTGTGGGGGTGGCATCTCTGCCCGGCACGAGTCGTTCGGGATCGGAAGGAAGAGGGTGGGATCAGATTGAAGAGCTCTTCAGAACACTCGCCGTGGTAAATACGGTAGAATGCGGCCAAGGAAGCTATTGTTCGGCGCTGAACTAGCGGCTCAAGGCTTCCCGTTACCTCCGGACAATCTATAATACGGATAGTCCGTCGCTGCATAGCGTCGAGAGCGTCCAGCAGATACTTCGCGGAGCCGTCCCAGAGGTGAGAGCAGTATTCGACGCAGGGTCTAATCTGCGTCTTGTACAGCAGACACCTCTGGTCCGGTGTAAAGAATCTCTTTACCTTATTCAGTATTCCTAGTTTCCGCGAAGCTAGCCCTATACATCTTTCGATGTAGTTTTTATTATTGAGCTCTCGACGAAACTCTATGCCAAGGATATCAAGGTTGTCCTTCATTGGTAATAATGCATTCTGAAGAGAGGGTAGGGGAAGGAAAGGGGATTTCTTCGCAGTAAATGCACACGCCTGTGTTTTGCGGGCATTGAACTCGACCAGGTTCTCGGTACCCCATTGAGAGATACTGTCGAGGTTACGGTCGAGATCAGCCACGAGTCGTCGTCTCTCCTCCTCAATCTCAGATCGCCCCGCCGTCGGACGAACCGAGTAACTCCCGTGCAGTGTGCTGTCATCTGCATAGCAATGAATGTTCCCGAGGGATAGCATATCATTGATATGCAGAAGAAAGAGAGTTGGTGATAGTACGGACCCCTGCGGTACCCCGGCATTCACTTGCAAGAAGCGAGAAGCCTGGCCATCGCAGAGGACCCGCACTCGGCGCTCGTTTAAAAAGCTGGCAATCCAGCTGCACAGTTGAGGAGGTAGACCATATGCCGGAAGCTTGGAAAGGAGCGAAGCATGCCAGACCCTATCGAAGGCTTTGGCGATGTCCAGGCTAATAGCCAAGGACTCGCCGTGCCTTTCCATAGCCCCACCCCAGACATGCGTTACGAATGCCAGAAGATCACCCGTTGATCGCTTTGGCCTGAAGCCGTATTGTCGATAATTGATTAGCGAGTGATCCTCTAGGAATTGCATGAGCTGCTTATTTATAAGGAGCTCAAGCACCTTGCAAATGACTGAGGTGACAGCTATGGGTCGATAGTTGCCTGGATCGGACCGATCCCCTTTCTTGGGGATCGGTTGTACGTTCGCCTCCTTCCAGACCTCCGGCACGAGCCCTGAAGAGTATGACAGGCGGTACAGACGCGTTAATACTGGAGACAACTCAGCTGCACATTTTCGTAGCACCACCGCCGGAATGCCGTCAGGGCCACTGGCTTTCCGCGTGTCGAGTGACCGCAGCACTGCCCGTACATCACATTGCCTGATAACAATATCAGGCATTGTGTGGCCACAGTTGGCGATGGCGGGGGGCTGCAGGCCACGGTCGTCGACCCGGGAATTAGCCGCAAAGAGATCTGCGAGCATATCCGCTTTCTCTTGGGCTTTGTGAGCCAGTGTTCCATCTGGGTAACGCAGCGGTGGCAGCGAGGGCTGACAAAAGTTAGATTGCACGGCTTTGGCCAGTTGCCAGAATCCACGGCTGCCCGTGGGATGGGAAGTGAGCTCCTGACCAAGCCGCGCGACGCGCTGGGCATCCGCTCTCTTAAAGGCCCTCTTACTCGATTTTGTGGCCCGGTTGTACGCTGCTTTGAGGTGGCCCACGTTTGGGTCGCGCACAGCCCGGGCCCTGATCCAGGCGCGATATGCCGACTGTTTTTGTCGAACAGCTTTGGCACAATCTCGCCCGAACCAGGGACGGGCTCTGCGGATACTGGCGACATCAGTGAAAGGGATGTAATAATCCATCCCTAAACTGATCTCGCCAGCAATAGCAGAAGCACTATCCGAAGGAGCCTTTCCTACAAAGCAGCGCTGGCTCCAGGGGACGGACGCATAATAATCGCGTAGACCGTCCCAATCCGCTGACGAGTAGTGCCATAGTCGTCGTGACGTTTGTACAGGACGTGCAGGAGGTGACACCTTCATGCCAGTGTGAACAACACAGTGGTCGGAACTACCCAGTGGGGCTCCTACCGAAACACTGTACTGGGCTGGGCGACTCGTCAGCAGTAGATCCAGCAGAGCGGGCGCGTGATCTGACCTGTCTGGTATCCGGGTGATCCCGCATACCATCTGGGTCAGACCGTGGGAGAGAGCGAACGCATGGGCGGCTCTACCCGCATGATCAGTCTTGAGGGACCCCAGCCATTCAATGTGATGGCCATTGAAGTCCCCCAGAAATACTAGGTCAGCGTTCGGGAACCGCACCTGCGCTTCATCAGCCGTCTCGCTGAGGTACTGGAAGAGCTTTGTTGTCTCAGAATCCCCTGTGTGGGATCGGTAGACGCACACGTAGATCTGGCTCATAGAGCCATGGTCTACGTGCAGCCAAAGGACGGAATTGGAGGGGTTCTCTAGGCAGCGCAACAGGCGGCAGACATCCGCCCTAACGAACACGCACACCCCGGCTTTGTCTCGAAATTGTTCCTCGATGACATAGCCGGGGTTACACAGGTAAGACGTGTCGTCAGGGCGGCGTATTTGTGATTCTACCGAATTTACTAATTTTACAATTTGTCGGTACATTCGGCATGAACCGTTACAGTTTACATAGAGAGAAAAATGTTACCTAATTTATAAGTTATGGTCTTATAAATAGAGGCTGTTTTTTATTACTCAATGTTATAAAAAATACTGTAGAAGTTCTATTAAATTTAATTGCCCACCTTGGATATTGGGTAATCAGTGTCAGCAATCAGTTTGATTCGGAAACGGATATGTAATTGACGTTAAATTGCTTCTTTGTCGGTTAACTGATATTTGCTCTCCTTTTTTTTATATACGCGTACAAATAACGACCCCGTATCACCGTGGCACAAACTGGTCAAACGAAGTATTTTAACTTTAAATTTTTCTACCTTTATTTAGTTTATGGGGCAGATTTTGTCGAGTTTTCATTGGACCACAAAATTGTAACATGTGTGCACTGTTGAGTCAAATGACTTCTATTTTATCTACATACGAGTACGATTGAAGTACCTTTTTGAAGTTGGTTATATTTTCAATTATTTATATCCTGTAAAGTTACTTTGTAAGCTACCGCATGGTATCATAAATCTTGATGCCTAAAATGGCAATTGGCAGGGCATTACCCCAGTCCTTGACAAAACACACCTTGACAGACTACCAGACTTTTGTCCATAGTAACTTGTCGCATAAACTTTCCCAAATGATTTCTAGTCTCTTGTCCTTTATATTTCCGTGTGTGTATATCGCAGGCCCTATCACATTTGTAGCGGCCAACATAATGGTTCTATTTGTCCATTTTAAGCCCAGACTGCCCCCAAGGCCCAAGTTGAATATGTTATCGCTTCCTACATGTATTATTTATGAGTAGAATGGTTGTCCCTTAAGATTATGGGACAAACTGATTGGCATTTTCAATTATAAGAATGTATATTTTTTTGTTTTATTCTGTGAAATAGGACGTTGTCTGTTTCTTAGAATAAAACAACGCTCAGATATAGAATCAGGCGGCAGGGAAAAAGAGGAAATTGAGGAAGTGGATGACAGAGAATCTTCGAAGCTCTCACATCCCTGTTCTATAAGTAGGTCTCAAACTGGTCAAGTGGTTTACCCTCCTATTCTCTGTTTTGTATTGAACATGAATTTGTTTAGTTTGTATTTCACCATATTTAGACAAAGTTTTTATTATTAATTTTTGTTCTTTTACCCAGAACGTTTTTAAGGAAAATCTGTTGCATAAAGGTACAAATAACTTGTACAAACAAACGTTTGTATTTTAATACCTTCACAGTTAGCGATAGTTAGGAAACTAGTTGTTAGAATATACATCCGATTAGGCGTAAATTCGAATACCAACAACTTTCTTGAACGCAATAAATACGCGACATTTTAATGTTTACACGTACAGTTGAGCAACAGTAGAGCACAAAATCGTTAACTTTCAGCTATCACGTCGTAAATGCTAACTGCTGATGCGTCCTGTTTCTAACGTGTAATTTTATGGGTACCCCAGCTTTACCGTTACTGTGTTTAGTTTAGAGCAGCACGATAGGTACTGGCCTTTGCAATTGGTTTGTAATTTTGTACAAGGAAAGTTACAAATATTAAGCTTTAAGTACATTAAATTTAATTTGCGCTTGAATTCAAAGCACGCATTTATTTGAAACACGACGCAAGATGACTACAGCACTTCCAAGTTCATGTTTACTTACTGTGATAAATCACGTACAGTCCTTTTTTTTTTTTTTCTAGTTCCGCGGGCTGCGCCTTCTCTAACGTCCGTTGCCAGGCGTCTCTGGTTACAAGCAGAACGTATTTCCAGTGGCACCCGGCGGACTTTGACCACCTCTGTGGTCACTGCGGGGGTTGGGTCGGGATGATAATCCGCGTCGTTGGGGTAGGGTTTTATCCCGCGTCAGTGAGTGAATCTGGTTGCGTGCTATGGGGGAAAGGCCCCCGCAGCACGCAACCCTTCTAGCCTGCTTCTGTAAGGACGACGGGTGGCGATCCCGCCGTCCTCAGGCCCCGATCATGTAGGTCGATGGTCTTGGACGTAGATGAGTCTGCGGCGCTCTTGCCGCTGACTACGGAACTCGGCGGGGAGGGTACGCTCCCTCTCCCTCTCCCTCTCGGCCGCTTCCTTCGCGAGCACGACTTGCTCGCAGAAGGACACGGCCGCGTTCTACCTACTCCCGCTGGAGACCATGGCTTGAAGCATGGTCTCCAGCGAGAGGGTATCCACGCCCAGACCCACTACGAGGTCCCGGCGCTGACTCGCCCATGCTGAGCACTCCACCAACGTGTGGAGTGCTGTGTCGTCGTCGGAAACCTCGCAGTGTTGACACCGGGGTGTGACCTCACGATGGATGCGAATCAGATAGCTACCGAAGAATCCATGCCTGGTAACGATCTGCGTCGCACGATACGTAAGGTCACCATGCTGCCTCTGAAGCCAATCATCCATGATCGGTCTCACCGCCGCGATGATGGTGGTACCCCACTTGCTCAAGTCGCACCCTCCATGACGCCATGAGATCCTGGCGGAGTTGGGACCGCTGGTCATCGATTTCTCGAGACGCAGGCCTGTGGTCCCGCTCCAGTGCCTCCTTGCGCCATTGGAACAATGATGCAAGGGCTCTCGCTTCCAGGTCCCATGGTGGGGTCCCGGCTAGGAGACATGCAGCCTCTCCGGAGATCGTGCGGTAGCCCCTTATTGTTTTGACGGCCAAGGTCCTCAACGGTCTGTTAAGGAGCGTTGAGTTGTTGGCCGTCAGCTTCGCCGCCCATACGGGAGCCCCGTATAGGGCCATACTCCGCACGATATCCAGGTACAGTCTCCTGCAGGAAGCGTTGGGTCCCTTTAGGTTGGGCATCAGTCGCGAAAGCGCGACCGATGCCTGTGTCACCTTGGGGACCACACTTCGGAAATGTGGTCCGAAGTTCCATCGGCTATCAAGTACGATCCCTAGATACTTCATCGAGGGCTTGATGCCGATGCTAACGCCTCCCACATTTATGCTGGAACCTTCAGGTGGTCCGTTCCGAGGTCTGTGAAAACACAGAACCTCGGACTTGTGCAAGGCCACCTCCAGTCCTAGCCGCCGTATCCGGCCCACGACTTGAGCAACACCCGTCGTGACCTTGAGTGCTGCCTCCTGGTACGTTGCACCCCGCGCCGTGACGAGGGTATCGTCGGCGTAGCACGTTACGCCGACGCGGCAGTCGTAGCCGATGTTCCACAGAAGCGGCCCCAGGACCGACCCCTGCGGAACACCGCACGACACATCTCGCCGAGTTGGCCCGAGCCAGCTGGGGAAAGCTATGACCCTCTCCGAGAGATAGGCCCCGACAATACGACGGAGGTAGAGAGGCGTTTCGTGATCCACAAGCGCCTCCCTAATGCAGCTCCATGGCAAGGTATTGAACGCGTTGGCGATGTCAAGAGACACCGCCACCACCACCTTGCCCTGCGAGACTGCTTCCTCCGTCAGGCTCTTCACGCGCATGATCCCGCTCACGGTGGAGTGTCCCCGACGGAAACCGTACTGGTTGTCCTCCAGGTCTGGCCCCACCGTCGAGAGATGCTCGACGAGGCATTCCGCGATAATTCGCTCAAAGAGCTTACACACCTCATCGAGCAACACGATCGGCCGGTATCCGAACGGTGAGTCCACCGGCCGCCCCGCCTTACGGATCAGGACCAGATTCCCCGTCCTCTACACCTTGGGAAACTGGCCCCTTTCGAGGCATGCGCTAAAGAGCCCGAGGCCCGATCACGTACAGTCCTGATACAGCTTGAACCCTTTGCCGAAAGTCTTTATTATGTGGCGTGATATCGAATTTAGACGGAGAAAGTACCCGATGACCACACTATTATGAATTATTATTAATGGCTATGAGCACTTGCCTCTATTTGGTATTTTGATAGATCGGGTGATGTTTTTGAATTGATGAGATTGCATTTTATCTGTATTTTGTTGGATATTCACTTTAATTAAATAATTCAGTTCATGTCTGGCTGTGTCTCGATTGAAAAACATTTTAATTTGCAACCCGATGTCTGACTTTTTTAATTGGGTTGATAATTTTTACCACTGACCGATTGAGTGCATTGTGGAAGTCGGAACTTCTTACTTTTACTTAATTTTTTGGCCTTCCGGTATGTTGGCTTCACCTTAAATACATATTACTTATCTCACAAGAAGTCCCTACCTGTTAGCGAATTTGATTTAATAGTTTCCTGAACAACTGGTTTCCTAAACATCATGGTCTTTTGATTTCCGTCGTATCCATTTATTTGCATTTAAGTTGTGTGTTTAGAAGCACTCTACGATATTGCATTAAAGTTAGAAATCACGTGAAGTTAGTTTTACATCTCTTATAGTTAATAATATCTGATGTTATTTAATCTCCTCCAATGGTATGACTGTAATTCCAATCTTAGGCTGATGTACGACTGATGCTAGAGATTTTCAATACTAATAAACTACTTAAATGAGTTCCTGTATCTAGAAGTTTACTCTGTTAAAATTACGCAATTCTTAATGATTTAAATAGTTGTAAACCTGAAATTACCTACATCGAAGCTTTTTGTACTTGCCTGCAGCTTACTAGGTAATCACTACTAACGCCGAGCTGTTTAATAATGTCTCCATGGCATGCTGAGAAATAAAATATCTTGCTGTCGGAAAAGTAATTTGAATGTGAATTTCCTGATCACCATAATTGATTTGAAGTCTAAAATTAATGTTACTGGTTCTTTGAAACATGTTACTTAATGTTTAGTAGGTACATTTACTTGCGTCACTAAAAGATCAGATGACTTGAGATACTTAATACTTAATTGTAAAGGTAACATAGAAACGAATAAATAATGAATAGTGCAAATTTATTAAGACAGGGTTCTGAAAGTAGAGGTTGCTTGTTAAATAAGTAACATAATTAAAAATTTGGAAAAAAACCCACGAACGGTTAAATAGTAATTAAAATAGTTTAAAAGTGAGTTGTCACCGAAACACCTATCCAAGAACATGCACCAATCAAATCCGAACCCATAACTGAAAACTTCATCAATATCGTACAAGTAGTTTAGATGAAAAATGACAACATTGATTTGCGTCTTGTCGTGGGTAAAAAACAATGATGATGAGACCTTACACACTATCGAAGCCGTTGGATGGTAAACCCCAGGATAATTTGTTGGAACTTCATAAGCAAGTACTGAAAATTAATAACAGGATAGTTGATAAAGTGACTGTAGTTTGCAATAGTTACAGTGATGTAATTTTGTACTATTCTATCTTAATAGATTCAAAAATAATGTAGAGGATAATATTTAAGACTTGACAAATATACCGTAGCTAATGTTCAAGAAACTAAGCATGTCACTATGATCGACGCCCGGGGTGTTCTCTAATAACTCGACGCATAGTTGTCAAAGCTAGCTATACTAGGCTGTCAGGCGGCTGTAGGAGGTTGCGTAATGAATTTGCATTTAAGATCAAAGTGAGACTGGTGCCAGCTATGATACTTTAGTACTTTACTGACTGTAGCGTGTAGTCCATATTGAGATTATTAAGTTTGAATAATGGGTACCTACATCTCGAAGTACAATCATCATTCACCGAGACTTTTCCCAACTAAAGTTGGGGTCGGCTTTCCAGTCTAACTGCGATTCGGCTGAACATCGATATTTTCCGTGAAGCGACTGCCATCTGACCTCCACACACAACCCATGGGCGACATCGAAGTTCTATAGTTAGACCGGTCGGATTTTTGATTTAGGGCTCCAACTACCCCTAACGACTGCCATAGATGTTAGTATGACAACCGGGACCGACGGCTTAACGTGCTCTCCGAGGCACGGAGGGGTCTCAGTGTCTTAAGAAATGGTCACCCTAATCCGGCCATCCTAAGACCGGCCTGACTCGATGTTGCTTAACCTTTGCAATGTGTTAACATTGTCGGTTACCACTAGACCACGAGCCCCTCGAATTACATCTCGAAGTACAATATCCTCTGAAATACAATAGTTGCAAATATGTACTTAGCTGAAATGCTGGTATATTATGCTGTGCCAACGTCGTCTGCAACTCGGCACGTGGGCAACAACGAGCGGAAGAAGTTCTGGTACAAGCATTTGCTTTAAAATCTCCAGCAAACCCTCCTAAGTAATATTGTTAATGTTTCGAATATTGATTATTTCTATTTCCTATTTATTATGATTATTTCCGTAATAATGTATTAGACATAAATAAACTAGGTATGCAATGCATGCTACTAATTGCGAATGTTGAGCGGAGCAAATTTTCTTAATTTTTTTTATGCTCTTTTTTCATGATTTCAGAGATATGGACTCCCGGGTATGATGTCGATCAGCATGCCAAATTTGGTCAAAATCCGTCGAGCCGTTTCGGAGAAGTTGGCACACAAACGATTTACACTTGTCGTCTAAGATAGAGCTTCGCTTCGCTCCGCTCAATAAAAGCTGTCAATAAACGAACCATAAATGCAATAAGTAGCTATAATTAGTAAAATCGCCAAGAGGAAATTCGTGGGATGTGAAATTTGAGGCGGAGTCTAGACTGTAAGGTTTTATTTGATTAGGGATAGTTGTAATACCATTGTAAATACCTATCCCATTGGAGCTGCCAAACCCCTTTAAAATGACAGACAGAAATCGCCAACTTTTCAACCGACTTCTAAAAAAGGAGGAGGTTCTCAATTCGACTGTATGTTTTTTTTGTTTGCTACCTCATATCTTCGGACTGGTTGTAAAAAAATTATAAAATCCTATATTTTTTTTAAATTAAAATCTACAACTTCCCAAGTAGTTCCATTTTAATTTGGTCCCATTCCGCAACTATTTGGTCTCATTTCGTTAGTTGATGACTGCTTCGGTGGCGTGGTCGGTAGTGCATCCACTTTCGACTCCGGAGTCTCGGGTTCGATTCCCGGGTGGAATCAATTATTTGTGTGATCCACTAATGTTTGTTTCGGAGTTTGGGTGTTATCTATGTAAATTATGTATGTATTTAGAACTATATAAGTATGTTTATCAGTCATCTAGATCCCATAGTACAAGCTTATAGCTTAGTTTGGGCTAGAAGACGTTGTGTGAGAATGTCCAAAATTGAGTTTGTGATCTATAGATGCGCCTAGGCATAGGATAGAGTCTCATTTATCGACATACGCCTGAAACACTTACGATAATAAAATCAATTCACACTATACGTACAAGAGTCATGGAACTGATATGAATCGAATAAAGACCTTACAAAATAACACTGCACTTTATTAAAAGTAACAGATTTAAATCTAAGTACATGTGGCACATAATATTACTATATTATTGTCAATAAGCGAACATGCGTCCACTCAATATCATTACGCATTGACGATGTCGATTTTGCCGACTGGTGAGTGACGGGTCGTGATCGTGGTATTGGCAATACCACAGCACATGTAGTTAGTTAGGTCCATTATATTGCCATTATAGAATGACCTCTTTATCGATGTTAATATTATGGATATACTAGCTGACCCCACAAACGTAGTTTTGCTAACCCCTAAGTTTAGTGATAAAGGTAAACCGTTTTACGACTGATTCTCAGACCTACCAAATATGCAAAAAAATCAAAAGAATCGGTCAAGTCGTTTCGGAGGAGTTTAAGAACAAACACTGTCAGACAAGGATTTAATACATTAGATCCAGTTTTGTGTCAAATTTAACAAATTGTACGTTTGACCCAACTATGATTGAAATTGTTGATTTTGAGCGACTACAAATACAAACAGAGCGCCACCAAAATATTCACGACCTAGACCCCAATGCTTAATGGTGCAACGAGAAAAGAGACTTAACGGTCTCGCAACTACTCCTCATTGTCCATAAAAAGCCAAATATATGACTTGAGTACACCCTCTACTTATAGAAACGAAGTGCATCTGAGGCTGGCACTCTAATTTACCAATGTTGATTTGTTTGAACTAAATTTTGGCCAGTCAAAAATCTGTATGGATATAATTATCTTTTGTTTTACTGCGTTTTATTGTTGACAGATGATGATGAAGATTGCAGCGTGCTATCAGAAGGTTCAGAAACGTCGGAGGTTGGACGCGCAGATACGGACGATGAAGGTATTGAAAGAGACTCAGAGCCAGCACCAAGAAGACGGCGGAGAAGAAGGCGGTTCATGCTCAAGGATGTCATTGAGGTAAATCAGAACTAGGAAATAACTTCAACTATGTAGATTACCGGTATTTCGACATGTTTGTGTAGTTTCACCCTCTTTGGCACATGCTGTAATTGGGCTATTCAATAATAAACTAATTTTGTTGCGTTTCAAGTTATTAGTAAACAATATTGTTTTAACATTACAAGATTCTACAGATTATTCGACTGACTCGTTGGCGCAGTGGAATGTTCGACGAGGTCCAAAGTTCGTTACCGGGTATCATAATAAAATTTGTGTGATCCACGAATGTTTGTTTCAGAGTTAGGGTGTTTTCTATGTATAATATGTTGTATTTAGAAATATTTAAGTATGTTTATCAGTTGTCTAGATCCCAAAGCACTAGCTTATAATCAGCTTAATTTGCGCTATATGACTGTGTGTGAGAATGTCCAAAATATTGATTTTCAAATTATTGATATATTTAAAGAACGACGATATCGACGATATAAAGACGGGATCTACTAATCGTGGACATATCCACGATTAGTAGATCCCGTCTTTGATTAAGAAACGAAACGAAGAACCCATCAATATCTGATGTTTATTCCTTTTGTATAAAACACCGTTCCCACTATCAACTTTCACTCGAGTTATCTATAAGCCATATCGGGAAAAAGGTTGGATTGTTGTACCAATGACATTGTCCTCAATACATGCTCCATTTTATTTAGATTGGATAAAGAAGATAGGCAAGTGGAGACGTGATTTAATGAAGTTGTTTTGAGATTATAACACTGCCCTTGTAAATGTGTCTTCGAGTCTTCCACTACGTAATAGAGTATCTGGGACCCATTTGTTTTAGAGTTTGTTGAGAACTTAAAACTAAACCTCACACAGAGCGCTATACACTAAGATGAGGGAAACTGTTAAGTTAGGACGTGTAGAGTTGGGAGCTTGGCATTCCATTAGATCTGATAACTTTTTATAGTACAATCAATACCTTGCTCATTTGGCCTAAGCGTTATTACAATTAATTTTTTATTAAATGGAAACAGGCGTTACCTGGCGAAAATCCACGACAACGTAATGGTAAGTAAGATGTTAAAACCTTTCAAAATATAATAGCATTATTTTTCGCAAAATTAAAAGACAAAAAAAAAAGAGAATAGACTGTTCTCTCTGAGACAGTCTTGATAATGCCTCGTTTAGAGACGAAACAATTGTCGACGTTTTTTTTTGTCTTTTAATTTTGCGAAAAATAATGCTATTATATTTTGAAAGGTTTTAACATCTTACTTACCATTAATTAATTTTTTACCCAAATACGTCGCGTGAAAAATTGCTCAGACAAAATCTAACATATCGAACGTTCACGTACATATTTTTAAGGATAACTAAATGCAGACAAGATTAGAAAAATTATTGGATTATTAAAAAATCTATAACAGTAGAGCGACCCAACACGAAATAAGTTTGCCTGAGAAATTTTTCACGCGACGTAATTGGGTAAATTTAATACTATAATATGCTAAAGGAAAATCTTTTGGATAACTTATTAAAGCAATTTATTTGAGCAAATAAAACCATATTAAAAACAAAATGGGCGGAGGAATTTTTAGTTAGAAGTAATAGCCCAAAAGCTAGAAGTTGAATTTGGGGTATCTCTGAACTCGATATTTTTTTGTATTTTTTTACAGACATATTCTAATAGTACATAGGTATGTATACAGAAAGAATTTCGGCCTGAGGATTTTTTCACAGAGAGTTATTAGCGATTTTCATATTAAGGTAAAAAAGCGGAACTTCTCGTAATAAAAGTAATTGGATTATTTTATATCTATAATCTGTATCAACTATTTTCATCATATGCCAAGTTTCAGTGACGAAGGAATTATTCGGGTCACAAAAGCCTCATTGATTATACTAAATAGTCCAATATGATCACATGGTCCCAACCCATTTCTGTACTTAATTTCATCAATACAGGCTTAGCCCTTGTAGTAGTGTCCGAGCAAATAAATATGTGTAAACAAAAACCAACAAGACCTTTCTTTTTGAGTTCTGGACGTAGAGTTTCTTATTTAGTCGGATTAAACTTTTTGTCAATCTTTAAGTGTCCCAAAAGTTATTGTCAGTATGTGCAATGATCCGAAATGGAAGCGAGGGAAGTTCAGGGCAAGTAGAGGGTTTTTTTTTATTAATACAGACACAATGCATGTAATCCGTCATAATACTCATAATGTAAAGTTAAGAACGTAGTCCCGTATGTGTGGTTCTGTGATTTTTTTACTATATTACACAATAACTAGCCTCTTATTATATTTGAAATCCCGATAATGACAACATCTTAACACTTAACCATAAACCTTTACCCATAACTGGGTATATTATGAACGGTTGCATCACAAATAATGGAGCGATGTCATATGCTATGCTTTCACTCTGGCACGTATTAGGAAGTTGTTGGCGGATAATCTACGCTTTCTGGGTCTCTGATGGACTTGTTAATTGAATACGATAACATAAAGATATGAGTTCACCCGTGTGTTCTAAATGAGACCGTATGAAGACGCTTTTGTTAATGGCTTTATGACCGATGCGCTGAAATTATGGCTTCTGTATCGGTGGTCAAAAGATGGCTGCAGATAATATAATATTGTAAACTTAATAAGATAATATAAGTAGGTAGGTATAGAATGGACTCAAAATGGTGTTATACATTTTTCAATTGTCACAAAGACTATGCATGACACAAGTAGGTATGTTATAATTCCAATGACAGTTGTAGAAGGTAACAATATGCAATAATTTCAGAGTGTGGATAGCTGGTGCCTGTGTAGTAAACGAATAATTTGTTTGTAATGACTGCCTATAAAACGCATCTACAACGGAGTCAGCGCTCCGTAACAGTTTGTATGTTACATTAGTTTATATTATAATAACGCATCTGCATGTGATTAATATCACAGAATAGGGAATAGTACTACAGTATGTACAATAAGAATGCTTTAAAAATATCTTTCTACACGTAGCCCAACTGAAGTGAACAACAGATGGATGCACACAAAGTGTTACGGTTTAGTAGGTGCATGCCTTTATGTGTAATTTAATGTAGAATGGACGGTGTTGAACTACAATTTCTATATGAGTTTGTTTATAATCGGTATAGATTATGATAGTCGTTAGTTAGTAATTATAGACGGTATAATGGGTGTGGGACCGATTTGGTTATGAAATTATTTCATGATGTCAGCTTGAGTTACTTTAAATTCCTGATAACTATTGCACCATATTATTATGGTGCCATGTTTTTTTTTATTTTGATATTTATGTTATACCTTATCAAGTATAATGTATACACTTTTCTATTTTAGGTTGTACAATATCTCTATATGAGTGTAGATAAAAGTTAAGTATATTTATTAAATAGCTTTCATAGTTAGTTCCATGGAGATACTCATGTTAGTTCACCATTGTTGGTATAGTAACGAACGTTGTCGGATTAAAAATATTATGTACTTAATAAAGACTCACATATTGAATGTATTATTAGCAATAAAGTACAAGAGTATAAGAAATTTTCTTATTTTGGTGCTAAATGAATATTTATGGACACACCGTGTAAAGTAACCGTGTAAGTAGGTACCTACGCTTCAACTTTGTGCGTTGGTCATATTTATTATCTTCTCACAGTCGTAATCGCAATTACGATTAAAAATTTGCATAATTATGATCCCACAAAATAGTAGTGTCCCTGAGACCAGGATGTAAGCCAAAAGCCGATAAGCTTTATTTGTCATGTGAAAACCGAAAGCTAAAGTGCATTCTTTATAAACTATAAATCAAACCATAAGTGAAAATTTACATTGTAATATAAAATTGGAATTATGCAGCGATTAAATAATAGTAAAGTTCGCGACGCATTGTATTTTTATACCGGAAATGGTAAACTAAGTCACGCGGGTAGAGTAGCGGCTGCACACTAGTTGGAACTACGGCAATATAAATTGAAAGAAAACAGGACATTAGATAGTTGTGCTACGTTTTTCTCAGCACCAATGGGCTGGGGGTGGATACACGTACTCTCCGAGGCATGGAGGGGTTTCAATGTTAATGTTAAGAAATAGTCACCCATCCTAAGACCGGCCTGGCTAGATGTTGTTCAACCATGGACGACCACTATTTAGTTTATTTGCGCGCTAAGATATGATCTAGAATTTCTTTCACCAGCTATGTAAACGTGAAGATGTTGTTGGACATACGGACATAGTACGGACATAGAAAAATAAAGATGTCTTACAATTACAACTTACGTGCAGTTTTACTTTTATTAACATCTAAATAAAGACTATGACAAGTCTAACATTATTACATGGCGCAGTCGTATATGCTAAAATAGTGAAAATTAAATGTTGTTTTTGCATGCTGTAAGTGTTGCAACAAGGATTATACAAAATGGAAATGTTGAAGCCGCCATCACATTTAACGCTACAAGGGGACGCGGGAGAAAATTATAAAAAATGGAAGCAACGCTTTGAAATATATTTTGAAGCCTCAGGGGCCAAAGAAAAACTTACAGAGTCAGGAAAAATAGCATTATTTTTGCACAGTATTGGAGATGATGCCATTGAAATATACAACAATTTTGAATTTTTAGAGGCAAAACCAAAAACAGTTTATGCAAATGTTGTAGAAAAGTTTGATACGTACTTCCTTCCAGTGCTCAATGAAAGTATCAATCGAAATATGTTTTTTGGACGAAAAATTCAGGAAGGTGAAACCTTTGACGAATACCTAAATGTTCTAAGATCGATGTCAGTTAATTGTAATTTTGGGCAATTACGAGATAGTTTGATAAAAGATCAAATAATAAGAGGTATTAAAAGAAAGAACATAGTGGAGAAATTGCTGAAAGAACCAGATTTGGATCTAAACAAATGTATTAAAATTATTAAGTCCTACGAGCTTATGGAAAAGCAAATCAATAATTTCGAAACAGAAAACTTGAACAGTAATGTCAATATAGTAAAAAGCCAATTCAGTCAGTCATCCATTAGCTCTACACAGATGGCAAGTAGTAATTTGAATAGAGAAAAAAATAAATGGCAGGCAGGAAACATAGCAAGAAATAATAATAACAGAAACAGACCTGTATGTCATAGATGTGGATATCAGCATGGCTTTAAGTGTCCTGCTTTCAATCAAGAATGTAAAAAATGTGGCAAATATGGTCACTATGGCAAAATGTGTCGTAATAAAGTAAACTATGTTCGTCGTAACAGTAATTCTGAAGATGAAGAAAATTCTTATGTTCTAGGATCTATTCAGGTAAATGGTATAAATAAACAACTTTGTGAGAGTTTGCAAATTAATAATAAAATAATTGATTTTAAATTAGATACAGGTTCCGATTGTATTACCTTTTAAATATATTAAGCAGTTGAGACTAGGAAGTAAAATTAATCAACAACATAATAATTTATATAACTATGATGGTTCCAAAATAAACTGCGTTGGAATGTTAAATATTCAATGTAAATTAATTAATAATAAAAAAGTTTATCTTAATTTCTATGTAGTTGATAGTAGTAATTGTATTCCTGTTTTAGGACATGAAACTATCCTAGCATTGAACTTACTAGAAAGAAAATATTTAAGAAAAATAGAAAATGGCGGTTATGACAAAATTATTAAAGAGTTTAGTGATTTATTTGATGAAAAGTTAGGAACTTTAAAAGAAGTAGAATATAAAATTAAATTAAAAGAAGATGCAGTCGGAAAAGTTGAGCAGTGTAGGGGTGTACCAAAGAAGAATCAAGAATCAAAGAATCAATTTCATTTATTCAGTTTAGGCACATAAAGAGCACATATGAATGTCAAAATTTTACAATTTTGTCAAGTAATATTATAAAAATACTAAATTAAGTAAGTACATAAATAACCATTAGAAAATGATTCTTTCGCTGGTTCGGTAATTTGGTTCTCCTGAGAAGAGACCAGCAAGAAACTCAGGTAGATTATCCATTTTCTTTTTTAATATTGTTTTGTTTACATTGTTACAATTAGTTTCTATTGTATTATACGAGTGGCCAACAACAGAAGATTAGGGTGACCATGCATTTTTATCATTAAGATATTCGTCTACATTATAGTAGCCTTTCATCATCAAACATTTTTTAACTACTATTTTAAACTTATTAAGAGGCATGTCAACCAAATCCTGAGGAATTTTATTATAAATTTTTATACATTTGCCAACAAACGAATTACCAACTTTATGAAGTCTAATTTTTGTCATTGCCAATTTATTTTTATTTCTTGTATTAAAATTATGGTTATCGGAATTTTTTTTGAATAGATCTATGTTCTTCCGTACATATAATGTTGTCGTAAACATATTGAGAAGCAACTGTTAAAATATTAATTTCTTTAAATAATTCTTTCAGCGAGTCACGGGGTCCGAGTCTATAGATTGCTCGTATAGCTCGTTTCTGTAATATGAATATTGTCTCAATATCGGCAGCTGAGCCCCACAGCAGCAGACCATATGACATAACGCTATGAAAGTAGCTAAAATAAACTAATCGTGCCGTTTTTTCGTCAGTCAGAGACCTTATCTTTCTAACCGCATAGGCAGCTGAGCTAAGTCTTCCTGCCAAGGCTGTGATATGAAGACCCCATTGTAGTTTACTATCTAGAGTTATCCCAAGAAAAACTGTGGTATTGACTATTTGAACTAATTCATTATTCATAGTAATATGAGTATCCACCTGTCTAACATTGGGCATAGTAAATTTTACACATTTTGTTTTCTTCGCATTGAGCAGCAAGTTGTTACTTGTGAACCAATGCAATATTTCCGAAAGGGTATTATTTACATCGTCAAGTGCTACTTTTTGTCTATCACTTTTAAAAATTAATGATGTGTCATCAGCAAATAATACTATCTCACAAAGATTTTTAGTGAAATAAGGAAGATCGTTTACGTATATTAAGAATAAAAGGGGTCCTAATATAGAGCCCTGGGGTACTCCCATGACTAATGAGGCGCCAGAAGAGTCGGTGCCATTAATGTTTACTTTTTGTACTCTACCAGTGAGGTAAGACTCGAGTAAGCCAAGTGAGCTGTTCGAAACACCATAATAACCTAATTTTAGTAGCAAAGTCCCATGATCAACACAATCAAAAGCTTTTGATAGATCACAAAATATACCAATAGCATCCTGCTTTTCCTCCCAAGCATCAAATATATGTTTCACAAGTGCAACTCCTGCATCCGTATACCACTCTCATTACATAACTTATTAAAAGAAGAGTTAGAAAAATTAGAGACTATGCAAGTTATACAAAAAATTACAGAGCCTACAGAGTTTGTCAGCAATATAGTAATAGTAAAAAAACCTAATGGTAAAATTAGAGTATGTTTAGACCCTAGTAATTTAAACAAATGTATTATGAGAGAACATTTTAAATTGCCCACATTTGAAGAGGTTTCAAGTAGAATGTCCGGTGCTACTGTTTTTAGTAAGTTAGATGCCTCTACTGCATTTTTTCATGTTAAGTGATGAAAGTGCTAAACTGTGTACTTTTACCACCCCCTTTGGTAGGTATTGTTTTAAAAGATTACCATATGGTTTGTCTAGTTCTCCTGAAATATTTCATAGACAATATAAACAGATTTTTGAAAATATACAAGGATGTGAAGTTTTTGTTGACGATATTGCAATATGGGCAAACAATAAAATTGATCATGATAAAATATTATTTGAAGTATTAAAAGTGGCTAGGGAGAATGGGGTAAAATTTAACTTGGAAAAATGTGAGTTTGGTTTATCAGAAATTCAGTATTTAGGTCATATTTTAACAAGTCAAGGAATTAAGCCAGATAATAGAAAAATTGAGGCAATATTAAGTATGTCTAAACCACAAAATGTTAAAGAAGTTCAACGGTTGTTAGGTATGATCACATATATTGCAAAGTTTATTCCCTCTTTGTCTCAAGTCTGCTATCCCCTACGTAAACTAATAAAAAAAAATATGCAGTGGTCATGGTCAGAAGCACAAGATAAATCATTTGAGGAATTAAAAAATATTCTAGTTTCAGCCCCAGTGTTACAGTATTATGATGTTAATAAACCTACAAAGTTGTCTGTAGATGCATCTAAAGATGCTCTCGGTGCAGTTCTGTTACAAAATAACTTACCGGTTGCTTACGCTAGCAAAGCCATGACTAGCACACAGAAAATGTATGCACAAATAGAAAAAGAACTGCTTGCTATTGTCTTTGGCTGTAGCAGGTATCATCAGTATGTATATGGTAAATGTGTTGAAGTAGAAACAGATCATAGACCATTAGAGTCAATATTTAAAAAACCACTATGTGATATCCCCTTACGGTTACAACGTATGCGGTTACATTTGCAAAAGTATGACATTATTGTCAAATATAAGCCAGGGAAAGATTTGCAATTAGCTGATAATATGTCTAGGAATAATTATCATAGTGTTAGTGATAATATATTAGAAAAGGAAATAGAGGCTCAAGTAGGTATGGTTATAACTTCATTACCAGTAAGTCAAAATAAATTACAGATTTTTAAAAACGAGACAAATAATGACAGAGAATTATTGATGTTAAAAGATTATATTTTAAATGGATGGCCTAACTTAAATAATATTCCTGATTATTTAAAGTCATATTATACTTATAAAGAAAATTTGTATCTCTGTGATGGGTTAGTTTTTAAAAAATTTTGCATTGTGGTACCAAAAACATTAAGATCATTTAAATAGTTAAATAGAACAACAGTTAAATAGAATACATTATAATCACATGGGACTAGATAAATCTAAGTCTAGAGCTAGATCATGTATGTTTTGGCCTAATATGTCAAAAGATATTGAAAATAAAGTTTTAAACTGTAGTACTTGTGATAAGTTATGAAAAAATAATATAAAGGAGCCTATGATTATTAGAAATATGCCAGTGAAGCCGTGGAGTCACTTAGGTTGTGATGTTTTTCTTTATAATGACATAAATTATTTGTTAGTAGTAGATTATTATAGCAAGTATTTTGAAGTTTTTAAACTAAGTAGTTTAAGACCTGAAAGTACTATCGAGTTGTTAAAGTCATGTTTTAGCAGATTTGGCATACCTGAGATATTGTACACTGACAATGGAACAAATTTTTCCAGTTATAAATTCAAAATATTTGCTAGTAATTGGAACTTTATTCATAAAACTAGTAGTCCAACATATGCTCAATCAAATGGACTAGCAGAAAGATATGTTCAAACAGTTAAAAATTTGTTTAAAAAAGCTGATTATGAAGGTAAAGATAAGTATTTAGTTTTGTTAGAGTATAGAAATACACCTATTTCTAAAGAATTTGATTACAAAAGTCCTTCTGAATTGTTGATGAATAGAAAAACTCAAGGGTTGTTACCAATTATTGACATACCAAGTCATGAAAATAAAAGGGTACAGAACACATTGTATTTTAATGCATTCAAACAAAAGAGCTACTATGATAGGAATACTAGGAAGTTATCTAATTTAAAAGATGGTCAGAAAGTAGTATTGTTACACAAAAATGATAACAAACCCAATTGTTATGCTGAGGTAAAGGCAAAAGATAATAGACCAAATTCTTACAAAATTATCACAGAAACTGGACAAGAGATAGACAGAAATAGACGGTATTTAGTAGACTGCAGGAATCAAAATAAAATGTGTTTTGTACCTGAGAGAGAAAATTACAGTAATTTTTATGATGATAACGTTATTGACAGTTCAGAGACAAAAATTAATGATGCTACAATTGCTAATAATAGGGAACTTAGCAATAATTTAGAAATGGATATTAGGGTGCCTGAACCTGTGGATCTGTCTGAATGTAAACCTAATCATAGTTTTGTGCAAAACGACAATTGTGTTAGAACTAGGTTTGGTAGAGCTGTTAAAACACCATCTTACTTGAATGAGTATGTAACTTAATATTTTTATGTTTATTTGTTTTGTGAAAGAAAGGGAGATGTAATAGGTTTAAGGTTTTTAGTGTTGGTAACCCAGCTGACACTGGCAACACGGACATAGAAAAATAAAGATGTCTTACAATTACAACTTACGTGCAGTTTTACTTTTATTAACATCTAAATAAAGACTATGACAAGTCTAACATTATTACAAAATGTACTCAAAAGCTCCTAGCCCTCCTAAGACTATTTAGGTAGGTACTGATTCTTTCTCCTTATTATGTTCACGATAATACGTTATTACCCATTGCAACCCGCTATGGTAAATTAAGGAAGTAACTATTTTGGTTTATCTGCATTGATGGCAGCTTTTTTGCGATGTAGGTTACTGTCAGATAAAAGAATAAACATCAGATGGGTCGTGTCATAGCCACGTAGTATTTAAAAATCAGTTACTGTTTTACTGAGTGTCATTTTATGTTATTGTTCTCTCATCGACCTGACTTGCCATCGATTTTAAATAGACCTCTTCCTACCTCCTTTCGATTCGACCTTTTTTATATTTCACTATCAAGAACTTTCATTGACATGATAACTCATTCAATGTAAGCATGTAAGCTTAACTCATACATGCGAGTTCATGCCCTTTTCGACTTAATCGTCATTCAAGTCACAAGTAAGTACAGTTAGCGGTAAAAATATCCATCTTACAGAGAAGTCACGAGTTCCGCTTGATATTAGAATACTTATAGATAGATGCTGACGTCTAAATCTAGTGAAGAGGATAATTCAGCTATGGTTAGGTACCGGTTCAATAAACATCGGTAACTACTGACTATGCTTTGAACCAACAAAGCTGCAGTTTGATTAATGCACTTAATTTACCGTAGCAAGCTGCTACATGTTGATTTTAAGAGGTATGGAACATGTCATTTGCCCTCAGATTAGGTATGTAATCTGCTAGCATCTTTTTTAATTCCGCGGTCCAAGGCCGCGGCCGCTCTAACGTCCATTGCCGGGCGTCTCTGGTTCACACGCAGGAGGTACTTCCAGTGGCACCCGGTAATCTCCTAGCTAGTCTTTACGTAGAGCCTCATTGATTTAAAATGTTTCCATGAGATTTTAGTATTTGGATTCTATCGATAATTATCGAATCTCTGTATAGTTATTACACGTTATAGACACTGCACTAATTGACAATACATAGGTGTGTTTCCTTTCTTTGGGTTTGAATGTCAAAATAGAATACTATTTTGACATTCAAAACCAAGGTAAGTAGTTGAATACAACTACTTACCACTTTCAGTTAACCCAACGCCACAATTCAAGGTTTAGACAAAATTTATAGACACAGTGTTGATTATCGGCAGAATGTCGGAGTAGGTAATAATTTTGTCTTTCGGACAAAGGCTCCTTGCGAAAGTGGTCGTGTTTGCCCCTGTTGCCCCCGTCACCCGCGGCCTTGACATGCTGACTCACAGCCAGACAAAGGATCAGTAGCTCACTCTCTGAACGCCTTCGGGTATTCGGACGTCTTTTCATATTTGCGTAACAATTGATCTTGATGTTTCGTAAGCGATTGATACCTACTTAATATCTACCCGTACCGTACCTATTATATTGTTGATTCAGCTAATGTATTTTAATGCGAAACGTAAACATGAAGGCCATTGACATTTTGAGGTTTTGTCAACACAGCCGCTGTTGGATATGTACTAATTATTACAAAGAGTCACTCTCCTGAAATTGGGTCCTCCGAGTGGTAATTAAAAATGGGAGCAATAATATGTCCAACGTAAAATACCTTCTTTTAACAAGAATACCGCCTGATCAAACAACAATAGCAATTTATTAAACATTATCTAACTTGGTTCAGTTAGGGTTGGTAGACTTAGTTCTTTTGACAATTGATATGTCGTACAGTGCTCTAACATATGTTTTAAGTTTCGCCTTTGGCGAAAAGAAAAAAAAATATACCAGCTATGTATGGGAAATGGTTATTCCCCTTTTTTGATCAAATCATAACAATGTACTACGTAGGTAAGGTTTGGATGAATATTGTATTAAGTATTAGACATGCTAATAATATATGTATGGTATCACCCCAAATAGTGTATGTATATTGAGTACCTTTACCTATATATACCCTACGTATGTATATTCGTTTTAATTGCGGTTCGGCATCTCGGTTTTTACTTCAATCTAATGCCTATCTACTTACTATTGTACAATTTTTAAAAGTCACTTCCTAACTAGAAATAAATTATGCATGTACAAATAAGTTCCCTAAAAAAGATAACTTTAAGTGATTTGACTTCTTGACTATTTTATATTTCCTTGCTCACACTGCAGGAATTTTGTGTTGATTGTGTGTGAATGTGTATCATCACAAACCTCAAAATGTATGTTCACACAATTGTTTTGCAAAGTCTTCTTCGGTTAACGAAAGTTGCGAACAGTGCATGCGAACGACGACGAACAACTGAATTATGTAACATTGGTAGTCATACAACATAGTAGCACGTACATTTCTGAGGAATTTAACGGAGCTGTTCTAGCTAGCTCTTGCGTTTAAAAGTTTGTGAATGAATCTAATGAATGGAATTTGAATTAATTGCTCACTGAGTTTGTGAATGGACGTGTGTAAACGCAATATATTTCGATCTACATTGATTGATTTATTGAACAACATAATACATAGGTATACATAATCCTGAATTCGAAGATGTGAAATCCTCCAATCATTGCCTCTACCTAACTGTTAGTTGTTACATGCATGCGACTAAAGTACGACCAATGAGGGTTGTTGAGCGACCCTACCCATATTTCTGAGAGTTCTGAACCTATACAACCTTTCAGGGTTGCTTGTGTTAATTTGCAATTGTGGCATCTAGCTAGGAACAAATTGATAGCTCTACGAAACTTTTTTAAAATTTACATACTGTATAATATTTTCGTCTTTTCTCAGCGTTGTGTGTGGCACTGTGGCGGCAGTGGTCGGTGTGCGCGAGAAGCTGCTGCAGCGCACTACCGCGCAGTCTGTCGAGCGCTGGTGGCTGAGGCGCTGGAACTGGCCTCCTTCCTCGCCAGGGTGCGAGTCGGGGGCGCAAGGGACATGGGAGCCGCCGAAGATTCTGCAACACATCTCGACACACTGCAATTTTCTGATTGGGTTGGTATACTGTATAACTTTGTGTTTATTGCTCTAAAAAGAACACATAAAACCAGATCCTGATTTGTAACCCTTTCTACTCCGTTGTATAAATTCATGAAATCATTTAAGTATAAAGAAGACCTCTTCTTATGATGCTTCTCAAGCTAATCGATCCAAGACACACGCTTTTTTCGTCGTAGATATCTCTATTTCTCTATTTCGTCGTAGATAGAGAAAAGTGCTCTCTTTTATCAAAATTGGTTTTACCCCGCCATTCAATGATGGAAGTGAATCGTATTTAAAGCTTATTAGTTCCCCGACTGCAAACCCGCAGACGGCAATACCTAATGTAAACGATGCATGATTAAGACTAACAATTACAAGTATTTTGCGGTGTCTTGGGTCGCCGCCGCCGTCGTGTCGTGCACTATGTTTAAATAATGTATCTTAGACCGGTATTGCCCCTTTCCTTTCCATTTCTCACTCGTGAAACATCACGAACTTCACTTCACTGGAACTTAACGGCTAGATAGGTATTTCGGATTTGAATCAACTAATTCAGACGTTTTTGTTTGTCTGTGGAATCAAAGAACGTAGGGTATATAAATAATCCAAACTCTGACCTTGACATTATGTAGGTACTTGTCAAGAATTAATAGGTAGATCACTTAATTTTAGAAGCTAAGCTAATACTCATAATTCAGGCTCAATGTTCATATTAGTTCTAATTTTATTCATAAAATAATGTGCTAGCTGTTTCTATCTATTTTCTTCTCCGACCCAAAAACGATCCCTATGCCAATTTTCATCATAAATCCGCCCAGTCGTTTGACCGTGAAGAGCGTACTACATATAAATAAATTTACACACTTTCGGATTTATTATAAAGTTAGGATTTGTGTAAAAAACTTTGTTTACCTATCATTAGTATTGTTAATACCTAAGTACTTAACTATCATATAAATAAGCACAGCGTGCTATGTACAGTCGGCAAAAGATTTAAAAATGGTAGGTACCTCGCACCAACATTTATTAATTAAGTGTTTTAAATGTGCATGATACCTCGTGATTGCCCGCTGTATAGATAGCCTACCTAGGTATTAACCTACATATTAATGTGAATTGTAACATATAACTATTTCTAATTATAGTCTAACCGAAGGATTTGGAGAGCGTTACAAGTACGTAAAGTTAAAATTGAACTTGTATGTTGTCGCTTTTAGATGAAGGTCGGTACTTTACTTACCTACCTTGAAGTTTGTAAGCTTTTAATCCGTTGCAGTCAATTTAAAATCAAATACAAAGTTAAATAGATTAGGATGGAGTGTTATTATCACATTATATTCGTTCATAACTATTATTTAAGTAGTACCTAGACTTGCGTAAACATTCAGCAACAAGTTAGCACTTGGTCAGACGAATGTATTCCAATTTATATATTATAGTGTAGGTGTTTTAGACGTTTGTCATATTAAACCATTGAAAATTCAAAAAGTCACGTGATCGAAATTTTCTATGATATTGATATTCATTATGACGATCGACTGAAGGCGGTAGTATAATATCGCAACGCCTGTCGCAAATATATTAGCAAAGTGATCATGCACTAACTGCTTAAAACTTTTTACAGGCGCGGTTTTGGATGCAAGTTATCGGTGAATTGAGAATGGGTGTAAAATTAAAGAAAGTGAACTATTCTAGAACGCCGATAGAGTATGAATTAACGCCGTACGAAATATTAATGGATGACATAAGATCTAGAAGATATACACTTAGGAAAGTCGATGGTGCAATACCTCATAAGTAAGTACAACGATCTATACAATTAATACAATACTCTTTAGGTTCGCCTTAAAGGACACCTACTCTGCTCCTCGGGACCTACAAAGTGGAAACGTATAAAACGGGTCTCTGTCTACCCTTTTCGGGAGAAACACATAACTTTATGACCCATTATATGTTATATAATTAAGTAGTTGGTATGTTTTCAGTACTTTTTTTTTTTTAATCCGCGACTGGATGCCGCGGCCGCACCTACGTCCATTGTAGAGACTGAGCGAATTCCCAGTGGCGCCCGGCGGACCCTGGCCACCTGCGTGGTGGTCGGGTGTTACCCCACATCTTTGGGGCTATATCTATCATCACAGATTAGGTATTCAGTATCTACACTTGTACAATAATATAATGAACCAATTTCATAGTTATAAAATATACTTTGCTCTTTGTTTGCAGTGTAAAGAAAGATGCGCACGCGATGATACTCGAATTTATTAGAAGTAGACCGCCGCTTAAAAAGGTGAGAGACATTGTTTTGAAAAGGTTTAAAATCAAAATATTTTAGGACATTAAAATAGAGGTACAATTCGCGAGGCCTTACCTGAGCGTTGCATTTGTATGAGTGATCACGAAAAGTAGAGTAAAAAGCTGTGTGTACAACAAGTGTGTGTAAAACAAGTCACATTATACGTTCACGTACGTGTACTTACACAAATGCCAAGCTCAGCTTACGCCTCGCGAAGTGTACCTATTTAAAGAAAAAATATTTCTTAAGAATGTTAAAAAGGTGAAAATTTTTGTTGATTTACCCGTATATACAACTTTGCTACGTGTATTTCGTCAGGCGTCCGACCGTAAGTTGCCGCCCGCTCGCCGCGAGGTGACCCCCAGAGAAAGGCTACTCGCCTCTATTCAGGTCGGCAGACAATTGAGACCAACGCCTTACTCAAGACGGTTATGTGAGTACCTATTTATTTTTCTCTAAACGATACGCTGTTGAGCAATAATATACCTACATGTTAAATAAATGATTGCCATCATAATATCTTGATCGCCGTCAGCGCTGTTGTCGAAGATGCAGCACTATGTGTTTTCGGAACAATGCAAAGTATAAAACTATATACAAAGTTGTTCACATTTCGGTAAGATTAAAAAATAAATAATGAGTCGCGGTGAATATAAATAAATAAATCATTTATTTCAGGTCTAGTATACCCATAACAATATTAATCAATTTAAAAATAGTTCAACGTTAGATACTTATTCTTATTCCCCGCAGAAAAATATTATTATCAATTTTATAAAGAAAAATCAATGTAAAAACGTCACTAATATGGAATACACTAAATGTCCTGAAAATAATTTAATGGAATAAATTACTGAAAGGAATGGCATAAATTACTGAATACAATTATTAAAAATATCACAAATGTACTGAATGTCATAAATAAATGTTTAAATTACCATTTACTACTAATGAATAGGTACTTCAGTAAAATACTAAAACTAGGCCCAAAAAAGAGGAATTGTATAGGTAGTCAAAAGGTTATTGTTGTTTATTCTGCACTCTGCTACTGTTTTTATAAATAAAAAGAATGTTAAGGTTAGCAACGTAATTTCCTTTTTATTATTTGAAATAGACCATAGAACACAGAAAGAGTTTAGGGCCTCCGTGATCGATGGTCGCCAGATGGGTGTACCTCTCTTTAGAGTCGAAAGGCACCCAAGGCTTATGAAATCCAAATTATGATGTAAATGGTGATTTACATCATAATTTGGATTTCATAAGCCTTGCGTGCCTTTCGACTAGAGATGTGCTATGTAGCTATGCTACGAGGATGTGCTTGTGGACCAATGAAAATTATTATGCTATAACGTGCTGTCGACAAATTAATATCATTGGTGGATGTCAAAATCATACAAAGCCGTTGCTATGGATGATTTTGACATCCTTCAATCCTTTCATCCACCAATACTACGTTTAGCATAGCACATCTCTGGTCAAAAGGCCCCTAACACAAAACATCTCCGGTCGAAAAGCACCCTTAGTTTGGCTTACATTATCTTTGAGAGGCTTCTATACACCCTGTAGTGAAATATTATTTAAAAAAAATGATTATTTTGTCAAACTTATTTAAAAGACTCGAATATTACCAGATATACAATTACCTTGCCACCCTTATCCCTTTAAAGTTCCTCTCCTTATCCCTTTATCCTAAACTATTCTCTTGTTGCAGATTGACCCAATTAATCAAGAAACCTTTCCTTATTTAAATAAGTACCTACTTAAATTTTATAAGTGATAAAATGTCCATTTTGTAATTATTTATTTACATAATATACCTATTATATTCAGAGCTAGTGTTTCATTTTAGCGAATTAGTTATTTATGGGTGTATAGGGGTCCTCGTAATATATTAAGTACCTACCTACCTAGTGGCCAAGTCAATTATACCTATAGATTTATCAAGTTGGCACCAACTTCTGCATACGAAGCTCAGGTGCAGATGATCAAATTGTAGAGAAACTTTCATCTAAAATGTTGACTGCTACCGTGGCGCAGTAGTTAGTGTACGCGACTGTCGTACCTGAGGTCCCAGGGGTGATTCCGGGTCAAATTAAATATTTGTGTGATCGACAAATGTTCGTTTCCGTGTTTTCTATGTTTACTATGTATGTATTTAGAAATATTACACATAAATATATAGCACAAGCTTATATTAGGTTAATTAGTATTAAACGAACCTATTTTAAATTAAACCGCAAAACACATGCGTGTGCATTTACTACAAAGAAATTCCCGTTCCTTCCTCTACCCTCTCTTCAGAATGCAATATTACCAATAAAGGACAACCTTCACATCCTTGGCATAGACGTTCGTCGAGAGCTCATTAATAAAAATTACATCGAGAGATGTATAGGGCTAGCTTCGCGGAAATTATTTTTTATATTGGGTTCGCCAAATTGACGCCGCCCGCCTGGTGGTAAGTCGTGACGACGTCTAGCGATTGTGGGCCACTCTCTAGGAATTCTCACTAGGAATACTGAATGAGGTAAAGCGATTCTTCACACCGCACCAGAGTTGTCTGCTGTACAAGACGCAGATTAGACCCTGCGTTGAATAATGCTCTCACCTCTGGGACGGGCGCGGGCGGCTCTGCGAAGTATTTGCTAGATGCACTCGACGCTATGTAGCGACGCGCCATTCGCATTATAGATTGCCCTGAGGTAACGGATAGCTTTGAACCGCTAACCCAGCGCCGAACAATTGCTTCCTTGGCCGCATTCCATTTACCACGGTAAGTCTTCTAAAAAGCTGTTCAACCTGATCTCACCCTCTCCTTTTCGAAGCCGTACAACGCGTGCCGGGTAGAGATTCCACATCTCACACTGTAGAAACCATCTTCGCGAGAACCGAGCGTTTTAAACGTTCGTTTCTGTGCCGAATGATAGTGACTCCCACATATAACACCGACCGACTCCCACATATAACACTGGGTTCTTTAAGCGAAGCGAATGGAGGCACATCAGTAGGTCGTCAAGTTGAGGGCCATTCTCTATAGTATTGTGTGCTGTAAGAGTCACCCACAATCGCTAGACGTCGTCACGACTTACCATCAGGCGGGCGACGTCAATTTGACAAACTATTTTGACTTTGACGTTGAAGTGACTACCATATCTGACCTCCACAACCCACAACCCATGGCGATTTCGACTTAATATAGTTGAAAAAGCATCTGCGAATAACAGCATAACGGTTCAATAACTATGATGAATATCCAACTGAGATGAGATTTGAGCGGCAGTCAACCATTAACAAAAACATTTCCTAAGAGGGTGAATGTTTGTCTTAACTTACTGTTTGTTGGATAAGGGAAAGGGACGACGAGTTTTGATTGAGCTCGTTCATTTGCTATTGCTGTCCAATATCCAACGAAGTAAGAGCAGAGGTAAATCGCTGATTAAAATAATGAGATATTTCTGATTGTTGTTTTATCTTTTGACTGTAATTGCAGGAAGGACGGAAGACAAATATAAAGTCGTAATAGTATGCTTTTCAGTACTTTTAAAACTAAGTATGTGTAAAAAAGTCTACAACGTGCAACTGCAACATTAGAATTTTTTATTCTTGCATTAACAATGGTTTATTTTTCCATTCACAATAGTGGATTGCATCATTAGGCGCTTAGATTTATCAGTGAGATGTGTTACGGTTGTAGTTTCGTCACACACGCATCATGCATGCACAATGCGGCGCTTACGTTCTACTAAACAGATAGTATGATAGTAACTTGTTGATATTAGACTCAATTGTTAATAAATACTACTTAGTGTACTCGAAGAATTAAAACTATCACCGTAAACGTGTTAAAAATAGTACTTTTGTACTATTTTGTGGGAAGTTGCCGTTTTGGGAAATGAATTGTATAAGTTGACTATTTGGGAAAATGGCGTTTTGTTTTGGCACAGTTATCCAATATGAAAGTGACTATACTGCACGACATCTCATTGTCTTTAGACCATGTTATTCCCTTGAAGTACCCAAATAGGTCGCTATTTGCCAATCCTTTTATCCCATCATCTCAGACCATTTGATTCCCTCTGCTGGGCACAGGATTCTCCTTAAGAGGGGGAAGTTCGGCCTACATAAGTATTCGACGCTGGCTGGACGTATTAGTAGCTACAGGGTTTTGTGTCGAGTTTTCTTTATCCTTTCCTTCCTTATCTTTTTATCTAGCTCAACTAAAAGCGGTAGGTTGTGGGTTTTCCCGTGAACTGATGAAACTGTAAAAATCCCTACTGTGCATTACCTAATCTTTTACAACAGCGTATTTTCGCAAGTTCTTTCAAAAAAGGACATTCCACCTAATTACTCATACTCATAATCTTACGATCTTTTGTACGTAGGTAGACAATGATGGTACTTGCTTAGAATTATTTATGACTGTTTGTCATTGTTTACATGAATGAACTGCTCTATATTAAGACATGAATGGTTTACTTTTGGTTATTCGACTTGTCTGCGCAAGCGCGGCCGCTCTTACGTCCATTGCAGGGCGTCTCTGGTATGCACCAGAAGGTATTTCCAGTGGCGCCCGGTGCTTATTCCTGTACAAAATCAAATCGATTAAGTACTTACTTAAGTACTCTTTTATTTTTATGTTTGGTACCCAAAAGTGTCTAACATAATGCAATAGAGGTTTAAGATTTGGAGAGATAATTGATATATCATATTTTCTATATTTTCAATGTATTTAAATGGTTTCCAAGATATTCAAAATATTACTTGGTATGTGACTATGCCTTTTGGGGAAAAGGCGTGATTCTATGTATAGTACACGGGCCGTAGAACATTGAAAAATATTGATTAAAAGCAAGCTCATTTTTCGTAAGTAGCTTTTTTTTACCGAGTCTCCCACATATATCTCAAAAAGAAACCTCAAATCAGGTAGCTAACAGAGTTATCCAGTTAAAATATTCGGAACAAAATTGTAAGGTTGCATTCATTTGTATAGAGCTGCAAAGTGGTGCAGGTATTAAGTTTCCGTTTTCCGCCAATGTGGTGATTTGTTTGAGCAAGTCCTCAGACGTAACACACAATTGGGAGATGAGTTGGGGGAGGCACACAGGCTTATTACTACCTATGAACAGAATGCTCAGTCGCACCAATTAACAGAGGTGTCCAACCTCCACACAGAACTTATTAAAAGTACCTGTGTGCCTGTCTCAAGTAATTTATCAGTCATTGATCTCACAAATAATATTAGGTGCTTAAATACTCTTAAACCAACGATAAGTCATAATAAAATCAAACGCCAAAGAAAAATAAACAAAAAAATTAAGAAAATTAATCTAAAAATGAAGTCTTGTTTGTCTAACAACAGTAATTTAAATTTAAAACTACAGTCTGACCTGGATGTTTGTAGTGGGCAGTTAGTTATATGCAGTAAGCAGTTGGCTGAAAGACAGATGGCCACTGATGTTGGAAGGGTCACGTTAGAATCTCACATCAAGCAATTACAGGAGAATTATGATAGTTTATTCTTTAAATATGAACTTCAAAGTAAACAGAATACTGAAAACATGTTGGCATTGGACAAATTGATAGACGACAGTAGACAGAACCCAGAATTACTTGATCTATAACTCAGCATTATAACTCTGAGCACATCGACCAACACCCTATCAATGACTCCGTACCAGCTCTCTCTACTTGTGGCAGTATTCTGGAAACAATTTCTGATCCTACCACCAACATTGAGCCTCCTAGTAATACCATGGTTTTTTCTGATGGGGTGGGTTGTAATATGGGCTATATGTTTAATAAATACATTGAAAACTGTGTTAATTATTCCCTGCCCAATGCAACTTACACTCAGATCATAGACAAAATTGTGTCATCCTAGTATAATAGTAGTACCACTATGGTATTACTTATAGCTGAAAGTAAAAAAGTAGGTAAGTTAGAATTAATGTACTGTATACAATGCTTAAGTAGACTAAAAGTATTTAAAATAATATTATGTGCGTTCCCATATGCGTGTTGCCAGTCCTCATCCTATAATAAAAAAATACATCTTCTGAATAATTTTATTCATACTTTGACATGTCGTCATAGTGACACTTTTATTTTTTTTGACACTAATAATTTTATTAATAATTATTGTATCCCAAAGATAGTATTTATCTTATGAAGTCAGACAAAAATAAAATTGCTACATTGCTAGCAAATAATATTAATTTTTGGACGAGTTTACATTGTAAACAAAGTAATATACATACAGATTTGTTAGGTACTTGTAGTAATTTAGTATGTATAACAAATGATTTAAACTGAATATCCAGACAACAGGAATACCAGAGCAAGGAATTAGTAGTGGAGTTATTCCTAGAGGAATTAAATGTAGATATTTTGTGTTTGACTGAACATTGGCTCAAGGAGAGTGAGATGATGTTCAATATAAACAACTACAATATTGCAAGTTGCTTTAACAGGAAGTCTGCGATTAAAGGTGGCTCCATGGTCTTAATTAAAAATGGTCTCCGCAGCAAAGAGCGGTCTGACATAGTTAGACTTTCTGTTGAGCGATGTGCTGAGGTGGCTTGTGCCGAGCTTGACCAGTATATAGTAGTTTGTGTATACAGTCCACCTAACAGTGATTTTAGTGTATTTACCAAGGTCATGGAACAGGTTCTAGGGGTTGCGTCAAATAATAGGAAGAAGTTAATTGTGTGCGGAGACTTCAATGTAAACATCCTAAAACAGTGTAAGAAAAGTACTCAATTTTTTAATTTATTTGGTAGTTACAATATGGAAAATATTTTCTGTGAGCCGACTAGAGTCACAGAAACAGCAGTCAATTGCCTGGATAATTTTTTTACGGATTGTGAGTGCTTAAGCAAGTCTGTAATTAGTAAATTGCCATCAGATCACTGTGGTCAAATAGTATCCTTTCCCAAGAGTAATAATAGTCAGTCATCATTCACCGAGCCTTTTCCCAACGCAGTTGGGGTCGGCTTTCCAGTCTAACTGCGACTCGGCTGAACTTCGACATTTTCCGTGAAGCGACTGCCCTCTGACCTCCACAACCCATGGGCGATATCGAAGTTCTGTAGTTAGACCGGTCGGATTTTTGATTTAGGGCTCCAACTACCCCTAACGACTGCCATAGATGTTCGTATGACGACTGGGACCGACGGCTTAACGTGCTCCCCGAGGCACGGAGTTGTCTCAGTATCTTAAGAAATGGTCACCTATCCTAAGACCGGCCCGACTAGAAGTTGCTTAACCTTTGCAATGTGTTAACATTGTCGGTTACCACTAGACCACGAGCCCCTCCCTAGTAATAATAGTCAGTATAATTAGAAAATTATGTGTAGGCCCATAACCTCCAATAGAATTAAAGAATTCAAAAACTTGTTCGAGAAAAAGCTTAATTCTATAGTTTATATAGTTAATAATCCTGAGGTCCATTATAATAGTTTATTTGGTACATTATCTGATGCTTTTTCAGACACATTCAAACAAAAATGCCAAAATCGTAGTGTTAAAACGAAATTTTGTGATAGTAGGCATTTATAAAAGTAGACGAACGCTGTTTGATCTATATGCACAAAAACGATACAGATTTGATAAAAGTTTCATTGAATAAGTTAGGAATTACTCCAAAGTATTCAAAAAAGTATGTAGATAGGCTAAATCCATTCACATCAAAAGGAAAATAATTGAGGCTCCTAACAAAATAAAAGAAACATGGAAAGTTATAAACAAAGAATCAGGTAAATGTAAAGTGAGGGATACTGTTACTAAAATTAAATTAGGAAACAAGAATATAACCTCTCCGAAAGGTATTGTAAATGCTTTTGAAGATTATTTTACCAACATTCCATTTAAAGTCACTTCTTCTGTTAATTCATGTGCCCACAGTGCTGTGGCCCTTCTCGAAAGTAATATTGGTTCTTCATCTAAATTTAACTTCAAACATATAGACCCCAGTGACATCTAAAAAGCATTTAAAAATATCAAAATTAAAAAGTCGGAAGATCACTAGGGTATATCAGTTAGCTTAATAAGTAATGTAATTGATATCATTGCACCTGACTTGGCACTAATTTTTAATGAATGTGTAGATGAAGGTATATTCCCTAACCTAATGAAAAATAGTAGACTAATACCATTATTTAAGAAGGGATCTAAGTCAGAACTTGGTTACTATCGCCCCATTTCTATTTTGCCAGCTCTGAGTAAGGTGTTTGAGAGAGTGTTGCTAAATCAAATGCAAGTCCACTTCACGACCAACAATTTTTTCCACAGCCAGCAATTTGGCTTTACTCACGGAAAATCTACCACCGATGCGGGAGTTACCCTTGTTAGCTTGATTTACGACGCATGGGAGGGATCGCAGGATGCCATTGGGGTATTCTGCGATCTGTCTAAAGCATTTGATTGTGTTGACCATCAGACACTTTTACTAAAGTTACGTCGGTATGGTTTTGATAAAAAATCCTTAGAACTATTAGGATCTTACCTGACAGGCTGCAGACTGTTCATGTGAACAACGTTAAGTCAAACGGAACTAACGTCAAAATAGGCGTACCTCAGGGATCAATTCTAGGGCCTTTTCTCTTCTTGGTTTATGTTAATGACCTGCCTTGCATGATCGAGGCACAAGCTGGCATAGTAATGTTCGCGGATGATCCATCACTTATATTCAAAGTAAATCGGCATAGTACAGATGCGAATAATGTTAATAATATTTTAAATGACATTTCAAATTGGTTTTCTACAAACAACCTATTGTTGAATGCAGAAAAGACCAAATGCGTAAAATTTACAATGCCCAATGTCAGACAAGCAAACGTCCATGTCGTGCTGGGTAGCCAAAGGTTAGAATTTGTAAATAACACTACCTTTTTAGGAATAACGATAGATTCTAAATTACAATGGGGTGACCATATCACCATTTTAGCTAATAAGCTTAGCTCTGCTGCATATGCTGTGAGACGGATTAGGCAGTTGACAGATATAGCTACTGCTAGGCTAGTTTACTTTGGTTACTTCCATAGCTTGATGTTCTATGGAATACTACTTTGGGGAAATGCAGCAGATATCGAAAAAAAAATTATATTACAAAAGAGGGCAGTCCGTGCCATTTATTGTTTAGGTAAAAGAGATTCTCGTAGGGAGCGATTTAAAGATATTAATATTTTAACTGTAGCTTCCCAATATGTATTTGATAACATACTGTATGTCAGGAAAAATATATCTAGCTATAATAAAGTAAGTGACGTTACAGACAGAAATCTACGTAATAAAAATAAACTACTCCCTCCGTGTTATCGGCTTAGCAAGGTTAGTCATTCTTTCATGGGGGAAGGTATACGCTTTTATAATAAATTGTCTGAATCGGTCCTTTGTATGCCCGACAATAAATTTAAAACCTTTATAAAGACCACTTTATGTCAAAAAGCATATTATAAGACAGTTGATTACCTTAATGATAAAAGTGTCTGGCTTGAGCATGGTGCAGGCGCCTCCTAAAATGCCATAATTGTAGCATATTTTGTACTTAGGCGACTATAATTTTTTTTTGTTGTATTATACACTCTTTTTGATTTTGAAACGAGACCAATGTACATTCGTCCAAATTTAGTCTTAAGAAAATGTGTAAATGAGTCAATTATTTGAAAAGAGTGACCGAGAGTTTTATTGCCAGGTTCTTTCTCTCGGTTTTTTGCGAATTTTGTGAATCTGGCAGTACATGTAAATATAGAAGCAATGACATTTTTATTTTTAAGTACTTACTGACGTTTGTAAGAGCCATTTAGTGAATAAATAATTTAATTTCATTTTATTTCATTTAATTTCAAGTACATCATTATAAATCAAATATCAAAAGTTCTCATCAATCCGACTTGTGCTAAAAAGTTATTCAAGGTTAAAAAGTTAAAAAGTTGAAAATTTTTGGTTTTTTGGATTTTTCTCGTAAACAGTGAATTATATCAAAAATTGGTTTTGTACAAAATTGTAGATAATAAAATAACCTACAAATAAGTCTTCTTAACTTTTTTCCTAGGAATTACCATTTCTGAGAGATTGCGGTTATTACCGTCCAACAAGCTATAGTCTACACGTCCTATTAACTCTGTCGTGATGTTATATAGCCTATGTTACTCGCTAAAATATAGCTTTAAATTACCGAAAGAAATTTTAAAATCGGTGCAGTAGTTTCTGAGGTGTCACGTTGTCCCGTACAAACTTTGTCCCCCCTTTTTACCCTTTTAAGAGTAGAATTTTGGAAAATCCTTTCTTATCGGAAGTATGCGCCATATAATAAACACTGCCTCCAAATTTTAGGTTTCTACGATCAGTGGTTTAGGCTTAGCAGTCAGTCATTTAGGACATAAAATGTTATAATGTATGGTTAACTGTAATTAATATTGATTGACGATTCAACGTTTACCCTAAACGGCTGTTCGTAGAAACCTAAAACTTAGAAAACGTGTTTTTTTATATGGCGTGTACTTCCGATAAGAAAGGATTTTCCAAAATTCTACTCTTAAAAGGGTGAAAAAGGGAAGACAAAGTTTGTACGGGACAACGTGACACCTCAGAAACTACTGCACCGATTTTAAAATTTCTTTCGGTAATTTAAAGCTATATTTTAACGAGTAACATAGGCTATATAGCTTGTTGGACGTTAATAACCGCAATCTCTCAGAAATGGTAATTCCTAGGAAAAAAGTTGAGAAGACTTATTTGTAGTTTATTTTATTATCTACAATTTTGTACATAACCAATTTTTTATATAATTCACTGTTTACGAGAAAAATCCAAAAAACCGTAATTTTTTAAACTTTTTAACTTTTCAACCTTGAATAACTTTTTTAGCACTAGTCGGATCGATGGGAACTTTTGATAGTTGATTTATAATGATGTACTTAATAGCTGCACCACTTTGCAGCTCTATACGAATTAATGCAACCTTACAATTTTGTTCCGAATATTTTAACTGGATAACTCTGTTAGCTACCTGATTAGAGATTTCTTTTTGAGATATATGTGGGAGACTCGGTAAAAAAAAGCTACTTACGAAAAATGAGCTTGCTATTAATCAATATTTTTCAATGTTCTACGGCCCGTGTTTCATGTCTAAAAGTTGTAAACTGTGCTAAATGTCCAGTGTTAACATTAATGTGCAGGGCGTTGTCACCAAGTTATCACTGGTAGTAAAATGGGTTTACGCTAGTCTCGCGGAGGCGTCTCTCTGTCTGTGCAGTAAAACTGGATGTCTAGGTCACTAGGAATTCGGAAAATGATCTGGTATCTGTGTTATATAACGGATAGTCAGAATTGGTAGTTACGCAAGAGGTACGTATGCCACAGGGAAACTTCTTAAGACTCTTAGTATTCTGTGGCTTTCCTAGGGTCCTTTCGCGATTACTTTTTTTTAAATAGAAGTACGTACCTACCTAGCATATTTATTAGGGGTTTAAAAACATAAGGCAATTATACTGGTAAAAACAAGTAAAATATTGTAAAATCCCGGCGCTTGATACTGCGGTTGTCCGAAGCACTGGTATTCAATTAACGTCCGCAAAGTAGTCCAAAGGTTAATATAATAGACTAGGCACTCAACAGTTTTTAGTAGGCAATAGGAGTAGTTAGCCATAGAAAATTTCATAACGGTTCTAAAATGCTACCTAATGCTGCTTATCACAAGGCTAGTTACCGATAAGAGATGTTGAGGGGCTATTGCGTCTCAAACATTGTGTGACGAGTATCATTACGGTTTACGATCGAGGTTGCCATGAATGGAAATGAACGTAACATACACACACATTATACTTACATATATGTCTCCTATGTACTGTGCCGTTTTATCACGCATCCGTGATCGCTAGAGAGGAACCTACTACTCTCTCAGATGTTGAAGAGAGAATGATCAGACTTTGCCAACCGTTTTCTTATTCTAGTATTTCTAGTGTGGGCACTAGAATCTCCCTATAAAATCCTTTCATAACAATTTCTATCACCTCCCCTGACGCATTTAGAAATGAGTTTTCTTTCGATACGAGGTGTACCTTAGTTAACAAAGAATATTGATTTTGATATGTATTTAAGTTCAGTAGCTCTAGCACGAAAAATTATCGCATTCGTAGCGTCTAGGTATCGAGTCCACGATACGATAACGGAGTATTACGACAGGTAGCAGCACGAAGCATTAATGTAAGACTATCGAGAGCTCGATACGATTACGATAGTGACGTCATCATAACGTGAATAGGGACGAGCCCTAGAGAACAAAATACACATCGTATTGAATAAACAATACGTTCGAAAACTTCATTAAATAGTGAACTATTTATTATTTTTTGCTAAACTGCCTGTTTAGTAACAATTAAAACAAAAATAAATTACAACACAAATAAAATGCTAGAAATAAGGTATGGAAGATTGTAAAATGCACTATATTAGAAAAATATTCATACTATTTTAATAATTATTCATACAATTTTATTAGGTTTTTGAACAACGCGACTTTACTTGACAGAACGTCTTTGATTGTCAAGGTCAAGTGTCAAGTGTGTTATTGTTAAAAACGAAATAGCATTTTGTGAATGTGTTTAAAAGGAGTTTATTGAGAAAACAATCATGAGAACAGCCATTTACAATAAGTAATGATGGTGGAGTTCATGAAAGTGTGAGTGTCAATAAAAAGTTACTTGCATTACTGTTTACTAAAATATTAATGTAAAGAGCTATGGAAATTCCAGAAATGGTGATTTGTCGAAGCTCTCTGGCGGCCCTCGAGGCCTGGAGTTTATGAAAGAGGCTATGGAAGTTATTTCTAGGTATATAATAAAAGATTAGGTACATAGTTATTATTATATTTTTATATTCCTAGTTACAGTTTTTATTAACAGTTATAGTTTTTATATTACTTTTTACATGTACATAGTTATTTAATAAATGATTTAATTATACATGCAGTCTGTTAATTGTGTTCACCAACATACGTCTAATCGCCCTTCCCCTAAGTAGGTCATCTCCTATATTATTTTCCTGGAAAATATGTTCAGAAGAGAACGATGAGGGCTGCTGTGGCATGTTAGCACCTTGGGGATCTGGTTCAGGAACATTAAAATCGCTGGCCAGATTATGCGGCACACAGCAAGCTGTTATTATTTTTGCACATTTCTCAGGTGCATAATGTTTTTTTTTTTTTTTTTTTTTTTTATATTTGGTTCGCCAAATTGACGCCGCCCGCCTGGTGGTAAGTCGTGACGACGTCTAGCGATTGTGGGCCACTCTCACAGCACTCATTACTATTGAGAGTGGCCCTCAACTTGACGACCTACTGATGTGCCTCTTCACGCTCCGCTTAAAGAACCCAGGATTATATGTGGGAGGAAACACGTGCACAGGCAGGGCGTTCCAGGCCACTATCGTTCGGCAGAGAAACGAACGTTTAAAACGTTCGGTTCTCGCGAACATGCTATCCACTGTGTGGGGGTGGCATCTCTGCCCGGCACGAGTCGTTCGGGATCGGAAGGAAGAGGGTGGGATCAGATTGAAGAGCTCTTCAGAGCACTCGCCGTGGTAAATACGGTAGAATGCGGCCAAGGAAGCTATTGTTCGGCGCTGAACTAGCGGCTCAAGGCTTCCCGTTACCTCCGGACAATCTATAATACGGATAGCCCGTCGCTGCATAGCGTCGAGAGCGTCCAGCAGATACTTCGCGGAGCCGTCCTAGAGGTGAGAGCAGTATTCGATGCAGGGTCTAATCTGCGTTTTGTACAGCAGACACCTCTGGTCCGGTGTAAAGAATCTCTTTACCTTATTCAGTATTCCTAGTTTCCGCGAAGCTAGCCCTATACATCTTTCGATGTAGTTTTTATTATTGAGCTCTCGACGAACGTCTATGCCAAGGATATCAAGGTTGTCCTTCATTGGTAATAATGCATTCTGAAGAGAGGGTAGGGGAAGGAAAGGGGATTTCTTCGCAGTAAATGCACACGCCTGTGTTTTGCGGGCATTGAACTCGACCAGGTTCTCGGTACCCCATTGAGAGATACTGTCGAGGTTACGGTCGAGATCAGCCACGAGTCGTCGTCTCTCCTCCTCAATCTCAGATCGCCCCGCCGTCGGACGAACCGAGTAACTCCCGTGCAGTGTGCTGTCATCTGCATAGCAATGAATGTTCCCGAGGGATAGCATATCATTGATATGCAGAAGAAAGAGAGATGTAGTGTGCGAACTTGGCATAAACAACGCCATCGATTTTTCAATCGTCCAAAAGTATTTTCTATTGTCACCCTGGCCTTTCATTAACCAGGGACGTTGTGGATAGCCAGAATCACCTGCAAATAGTTAAATATGTACATCTATTAATATTGATCATGAAGCTAGGTCGATTAGCTTTACCAATAAATAAGTAAGTATTAGGTATTTATTTGATATTAACCTAATAACCAAACGTGCCAAAATCAATTGCCGTTCGTTTTTCTTGCTAAAACTCGGGAACGGCTGGACCGATTTGGCTGATTTTGGTCTAGAAACATTCGTGGAGGTTCAGGGAAGGTTTAAAAGGTAAAAGTAAATTTTTAGGCGGTACATAATATAAATGTAGATAATATAATAGTAAATAATATAATAGTTACATTTTAAAATAATTTTAAACAATAAATCTTCATAGGTAGGTACTAACTTACTTTTTACTATATTGCTACGTCGATATTCGACGTATATTCGACGTCTAGCGATTGTGGGCCACACTCACAGCACACGCTTAAAGAACCCAGGGCTATATGTGGGAGGAAACACGTGCACAGGCAGGGCGTTCCAGGCCACTATCGTTCGGCAGAGAAACGAACGTTTAAAACGTTCGGTTCTCGCGAACATGTTAACCACTGTGTGGGAGTGGCATCTCTGCCCGGCACGTGTTGTTCGGGATCGGAAGGAAGAGGGTGGGATCAGATTGAAGAGCTCTTCAGAACACTCGCCGTGGTAAATACGGTAGAATGTGGCCAAGGAAGCTATTGTTCGGCGCTGAGCTAGCGGCTCAATGCTTCCCGTTACCTCCGGACAATCTATTATATAATACGGATAGCTCGTCGCTGCATAGCGTCGAGAGCGTCCAGCAAATACTTCGTGGAGCCGTCCCAGAGGTGAGAGCAGTATTCGACGCAGGGTTTAATCTGCGTCTTATACGGCAGACACCTCTGGTGCGTTGTAAAGAATCGCTTTATCTTATTCGGTATTCCTAGTTTCCGCGAAGCTAGCCCCATACATCTTTCGATGTAGTTTTTATTATTGAGCTCTCGACGAACGTCTATGCCAAGGTGTAATGTTTATTATTTTTGATATTAGGATGTCAAAGGATAGAAATAAAGTATTCATTTAAGCCACTATATTTTTATTGTAAGAACCTTCTAAGATAATATAGGGGAACTGAGGGTTCCCCTCTGCAAGGATTTAATGTACTTTTAGCCTAGGATACAATTTAGGTCTATTCTAGGTGCTATGTTATTCAGTAATACAGGGTATATGGTTGGTGCGCTTGGTCAGTAACGATAGTATATCTTTATGAAGATACCGTGGTAATTAAGGGTAATAGGTTAAGGGATTTTATAAGATACTTTCCCGGTGAAATACGCCACTCCTGCAAGCCGGCAGACACCGTCTCTGTTCCGGTCTCTGCCCACTCCAGGCAGAAGGAAGCTGGGTTCTCACCCAGGTAGTATGGTAGTACCGTAAGCCTCCTAGAACAGGAGTCAAAGACTTATTCCATGCATCATGGCCACAGTTATTATCTAAGTACGCCGTACATATTATGTGTACATACCTTTCGGAGGCGAATATCCAAGCTTCACCCGATTAAATCCGGCTAACACATGCAAAGCATGCATGCGTATCGTGTAAGTCGGTCTCTAGCCAATCCTGGCCAGATCAGGCAAAGATTCCTGTTTAAATTTAGTGAGACAACTCCAGACACGTGTGCGTTCAAACTCAAACCTGTAAGGAACGAGAACCCACTGTCAAAATATACAGTACATACGCTAACTCACGCTAGCACAACAACATTTTATCTAAAACTTACCAAGCTTCGAAATAAATTACAATAAATTAAATTGTAATATAAATATGTGATGCGAGCGTAGCTCGCTTGTATAAAATGGCTGTCACACAAGTCACGTGGTCCAGCGTCCAATCAGGAGAAAGCCAGTGTTGCCGCTTTATTATGCAAATTTCAACCAACTAAAATGGAATACTGCCACTACAAAAATTACAACATTACAACACCCCCTTTCAGTAAGCAATGATTACTGACAGGGAAAATATTCGCACATACCAACAAACCAGTTCGAGCGCCATGTAATGTTTATTATTTTTGATGTTAGGATGTCAAAGGATAGAAATAAAGTATTCATTTAAGCCACTATATTTTTATTGTAAGAACCTTCTAAGATAATATAGGGGAACTGAGGGTTCCCCTCTGCAAGGATTTAATGTACTTTTAGCCTAGTATACAATTTAGGTCTATTCTAGGTGCTATGTTATTCAGTAATACAGGGTATATGGTTGGTGCGCTTGGTCAGTAACGATAGTATATCTTTATGAAGATACCGTGGTTATTAAGGGTAATAGGTTAAGGGATTTTATAAGATACTTTCCCGGTGAAATACGCCACTCCTGCAAGCCGGCAGACACCGTCTCTGTTCCGGTCTCTGCCCACTCCAGGCAGAAGGAAGCTGGGTTCTCACCCAGGTAGTATGGTAGTACCGTAAGCCTCCTAGAACAGGAGTCAAAGACTTATTCCATGCATCATGGCTACAGTTATTATCTAAGTACGCCGTACATATTATGTGTACATACCTTTCGGAGGCGAATATCCAAGCTTCACCCGATTAAATCCGGCTAACACATGCAAAGCATGCATGCGTATCGTGTAAGTCGGTCTCTAGCCAATCCTGGCCAGATCAGGCAAAGATTCCTGTTTAAATTTAGTGAGACAACTCCAGACACGTGTGCGTTCAAACTCAAACCTGTAAGGAACGAGAACCCACTGTCAAAATATACAGTACATACGCTAACTCACGCTAGCACAACAACATTTTATCTAAAACTTACCAAGCTTCGAAATAAATTACAATAAATTAAATTGTAATATAAATATGTGATGCGAGCGTAGCTCGCTTGTATAAAATGGCTGTCACACAAGTCACGTGGTCCAGCGTCCAATCAGGAGAAAGCCAGTGTTGCCGCTTTATTATGCAAATTTCAACCAACTAAAATGGAATACTGCCACTACAAAAATTACAACATTACAAAGGATGTCAAGGTTGTCCTTCATTGGTAATAATGCATTCTGAAGAGAGGGTAGGGGAAGGAAAGGGGATTTCTTCTCTATATTGCAGGGGTGATAAGAGCCTCGGTCACTTCCTTGACGCATTTGCTTACTGTGGTTTGGCCTAAATATTTGGCCATTCCCACTATTCGCTGGTATGACCCAGTGACATAAAACGATAATGCACAAAGAACCTGTAACATTTAAATCATTAGATAGGTTACAATTTGTCATTGAAAACATTACTAACTCAGTAGATAGAGGTGGAGAGACTCCTTTTAAATTAAATATTAAAGCTATTCACATGTAGGTACCATTTCGAAAGTTTTCTCACCGGCTAAACTTACGTGAATAAAGATTCGAAAAGCTCGATAGGCCAGCCTTCGAAATTTACATTACCGTAAATCAAAATTAAATTCGTGCTCCCAAGTTTCTTTATAAAGTGTCACGTAAAGAACGTGTGACGATACGATTGCGATACGAAGGTAATTTAAAATCGCTCGTGCTGCTAAAATTAGTTACTTTCACGCACGATAGGGGCGCTGTACAAATGTCATACAATTGTTTGTAGATGACGATACGAATACTTTTTCGCAAGTTGTTCGTGCTCGAGCCTCAGTTCATTTAAGCTCAGTTTGTGACTTGCCTTCGAAAAAAAATATTATCGCTATCGAATACTGATCAGCTGATTTTTTAAAAAATCGATTATGAAATTAATAACAGCTGAGTTTCTCAAGGTTGGTTTTCTTTTGTACGTTATTTAGGTTCTATTTTTGTCACCCGTAATGTAATTGAAATGAAACAGTGCACTCACAATAGCCACAATAGATTGAAAGCAAAATGAATAAAACATGTTTTATTTTACAAAACTAGTCGTTCTAGGTCGGCTCACTGTTCAATTGTTCGATAAGCGAAAGAGTTGTTCAAAATTTTATGTGGAAATTATTTAGTGTATTGTGACGAAGTACAATAAATAAAAAAATGAAAACTAGGTACAGTGTATTTCAAAGTAAAGTTTATATTATAAAAGTTTGTAAGTTACAATACTTACAATGTTGGAATAGAACGCTTGTTAGTGGACCGGGCAGTGGCTCACACACAATCGGGTTGAAACCTTTGGGAGATCTCCAAGATATCTGCCATAAAATCCATAGAACCTATTTTAGTCAAATAAATCATATTCGCTGGAGTCTATAGATAACTGTAAACATGTTATTTACTACGACTTCAATAATAATAGTTCAGTATTTACAGTCGTACCGTGCCTCGGAGAGCACGTTAAGCTGTCGGTCCCGGTTGTCATACAAACATCTATGGCAGGCGTTAGGGGTAGTTGGAGCCCTTAATCAAAAATCCGACCGGTCTAACTACAGAACTTCGATGTCGCCCATGGGTTGTGGAGGTCAGATGGCAGTCGCTTCACGGATCTTCCGTCGATGTTCGATGTTCAACCGAATCGCAGTGAGACTGGAAAGCCGACCCCAACTTTAGTTGGGAAAAGGCTCGGTGAATGATGATACAGTCGTACCTAAATGATAGCAAAAACTTCTTTATCAGTATCACCGGGCCATGAAATCTTCCAACAAGAAAGCTCGTAACAATTGTAGTATAATTTAAGAAATTTATCAAGAACAGTAATTAAATAAAGTCAGTAAATAAATAAAACATACATTAAGGGAAACCCCAAAAGGTTGAGAATCGCTTTTCTTAAAGCAAACCATACAACGTCCACATCTTTTTTGAGTTAACCGCCGCAGTCTGTGCCGGATTTTATAGACGCTCGGTCGTGAGTGCGTGTGCCATTCGCTTATGAAATAAACAGACTTAAAAATGGGATGGCAATATTAATGCCCTATATTTTTTTGACTTGATTTTATGAACACGGAAAGGAATGGCCCTGGTAATTAAATTATAGTTCCTGTGCGGCTTCAACCCTTACCTGCTACTAACAGGATTTTATGTAATATCAGAGCAATCTAGTTCAGTCAGTTAGTTTAATCTGTGGAGTGTTGTGTTGTTAAAACTTAGTTTATTAGTAATTTAATTTACTGTGCTAGAAAATTAATAGTGTTGGTTGGTGTTATTTACATGAATTGTATACTTTATTAATACAAGTGTCGTATTGGTTTCAAAATGGGAGTGTGTATTGCCACTACTATGGCTATGGATATCAGTCGTAAGTATTTTTATAGACTATCGTTCAAAACATTAAACCCATGCAATTCGCTTCGGTCAGTATTGGAAGGACTCTAGTCTGTATGGAGGTTTTGTTTGTTACTCTTTTATGCGAAATCTTACAGCTTCCTACAATGAGGGTATTATAATTAATGGCAACTCTGCGGCTGTCTATGTAGGTACAGGCAATGGGAGTCCTAGGGCAACATTGCACAATTACATCCAAGATACACCCCAATATCGAAAAACAGTTAATAAACACTACATCTGTTATGGATTGTTGACCTAAATAACGGTTGTTAGGGAAATAGCTGCAAGATGAGTCTACGTAAGAACGGTCCTATTTCTATTATGGTATTAGACATGTACTAGTAGATATAGTATTCTTCCATAGGACCGGTTACATTCCAGCTATTGACAGTGTCGGAAAACGCGACGTGAATGTCCTGTACCGTTGCCGGGTCGTTTGCACAGCCTCTCTGATGAAGAGCTTCTAAATGGTTCGAAACTAATCAATACACATCGACTTACACCTTACTACCTAATATGAGTAATCCGGGTTTATTATAATTATGAACGACACGACAGACAGTTATAATTGTAACATTCCTTCACGTAAGAAATGCTTAGGACAACTTATTTTTTTATCCTTATGTATGCAATCCAAACGAAAAGATGTAGTTATTTATTCTCTGTGTGTGACAAATTGCATCAATTAAATAAATCTAACTACTTTGCAATATTCCGCCACATGCAAATTACCCAACTCTCGTATTTATTCATGCACAAGTCCGCCCTCCAAACCCACTTAGGCCGAAAGAATAGAGAAATAATTTTGAAAATAGAATAAATATGAGAGTTGTGTTATCGTGCAAAAAATAATAAAATAATAAAAAATATTAAAAACCTATTTTTTGCACGATAACACAACTCTCATATTTATTCTATTTTCAAAATTATTTCTCTATTCTTTCGGCCTAAGTGGGTTTGGAGGGCGGACTTGTGCATGAATAAATACGAGAGTTGGGTAATTTGCATGTGGCGGAATATTGCAAAGTAGTTAGATTTATTTAATTTAACTATGGACTTCCGAAAAGTAACGCCTGATAGTATTAACTTTACAAATTGCATCACCTAAAGTGACATTGCAAACATTACCAAGTACCTACCCGATATTGTAACTGACATTTATTTAAATTACTAACTTGTTACGCTCGTTCATTGCGATAACAGTACTAGTTGTTGGACCAGTTTAATTGGTTTAAAATTCATATCATTAGTAATTTTAGTTATATCACACACAAACATATCACGCCTATATCCCCGAAGGGCAAGCCTATTGCCGACACGGGGCACATTTATAATGGGTTATGTCCAAAATGGCCGAATGAATTTAATAAAACGTAGCAGCTATATAGTAATACTGAAAAAAAAATTTAAACCCGTTACCTTGCGATGAAATGTTGATGAAAGGCAACAAAATCTTACTTGCCAGCCGCTATGGCACGTAAGATTTTGTTTTTTGTAGTTAAATTTACCAACTAAATAGCAGTTAATAGACCAAATGTTGTGACGCCCAGCAGTGGGCATCAATACTGAAGTGATAATGATGATGAGACCAGTAATCTAACTAAATCCAACTAATATTAACGCGGAAGTTTGTATGGACGCTTTGCAATAACATTATTATGTAGTTACATACATCTACCTCGATGGCACATTGGTACTATGTACGGACTGCCACACTCGAGGTCTCGGGTTCGATTCCCGGGTCTGGTGGATAATGTATAATTCTCTTTAGAATTTTACCCAGATAATTATCCCAGAGTCTGGAACTTGTGCCCGGCAAATGGCAATAGGCTCGCCCCCTATTACATGGGACCTAACATAGCTGGCGAGATGTGGGTGTGTTTGCACACCTCTGCCTACCCCTTCGGGGAAAAAGGCGTGATGCTATGTTATGTTATGTTTATACATACATCAGAATAACCCATAATACTTATTTCTATTCTATCTCGGTATCGAGCACTCATGGGATTGGGGAACCATAAACTATTCCATTGGGGCGGAGCCACAGGCATTCCGCATCACTCAGTTTTTGAGTTATTAACTTTATAGATTGCTATCCTCTTAATTTAGAGCCGTTTGTAACCTGAGGCGTTGGATATGTATATCTCACGACGTGAGTTCGATCCCCAGCCAAAAACTACTAATGGGTTACTTCTAATCCTGACACAAACCTTTAATTTGTATGGATTAGGTCAATTTTCGTAAACTCAATTCTGTTTTTATAGCCTTTGTTTTCTTTGTAAAGAATTGTTTTCGTGACTCAAATATATGATTATGATCCCAATTTTATGTCTCCAATCTCATGTAATATTTTTTATCAGTCTTTCCTTTACACGTGAACGTAAAAAATCTCTGTTATCAGCAAGATACGTCTTATACTCGTTTCGTTTTGTAACGGTTGCGTAACTTTTATGTGTTTTGACTCACTGTTTCTTACGTACATGTCTATAATCACACTTCTTTTCCTGAAGAGTGTTGGTCTATGATGTTATAGGAGATAAAGATCATCCTATTGCCAGGTACTTTTATATTTGCCATAACCTCGTCCGTTAATTGGCACGTTGCATTATTTACAGATGAGGTTAGTTGGGACTCTAAATATCATGATGAGCCCTTTGCTAGGTCTCAAAAAAGAAATGCAGGTTACTATAAACACAAAGGAAGCCTCTGCTTGTCTTTAGTCTTGAATACTTGAATGGTCCACATCTATCTTTAAAGTGGTTTTGGCCAGTTTTATTTTCAGCTTAAAATTGGAGCGTCTGGTTTCTAACGTCCTAAGCTGCATCTAACCGTCGATCAAATATGTTTTTAGGAATATTAAATCGATGCATCTAACTTATAATTAGAGAGCCAGTTGCAATTTGAACTGGTGCAAGTTATATAAATTTGCTTCGGCATTTTAACAAAAATCTATTATTAGATGGTAGGAAATCATCTTGTTTCGGATGATTACTTTGGCATTCAATACGGTTTCATAAGAAAAGTGACAACAATCGCTTCGTCAAACTTTCCAGATGGCTCGGTTTCAATAAAACCTTAGAGCCTGTTGTTCAGTTTAGATAGTATTTTTCTTTCTTTGTCAACAACACGGTATCTGTCCAGATATAGGTAGAGTGTCTATCTTGAATTCAGCCTACTTTATATAGAGTAAGTTGGTGATCATGTGGTAGTTATACTGAACTGCAATGTAACTGCTAATAAACTTTAATAGAAACAGACCTTCCAACTGTACACCAGCTACGCCGAACCAGGTCTTACCTGTGCATTGTTAATCTGTTCCCCCTCTTTGTTTAATATAAATATTAGTTATGTAGTTGTTTAAGCATAAGTATAATTGAGCGGAGCGAAGCGAAGCTTAATCTTAGACGACAATTGTAAATCGTTTGTGTGTCAACTCGTCCGCAATGGCTCGACTGATTTTGACCAAATTTGGCATGCTGGTCGACACCATACCCGGGAGTACATATCTCTGAAATCAAGAAAATAGAGCATAAAATAAAATTAAGAAAATTTGCGCCGCTCAACATTTGCAATTAGTAACATGCATTGCATACCTAGTTAGTTTTTTTTACTGAAATATATAAATATAACAAAACAAAATATCCTTTACCCAAAACGTAATTTTCCGAAATCTTGGTAAATTCAAGAGACCAGTTTATAAGTAATTACGTCAAAATTCCATTCTCTATCTTTGGAATTTTTCAAAAAATAAATTCATCCATGTTGCTACTAAGCATTGCTAGAAAGCGACACTTCTTTGGACACGAACACTTCAAGTAACAATTCCAAGTGAGGAGTAGGGAGCACCTCACGATTGCACGCAAAAAAATTAATCTCACGGAACTAATGAACCATAGGTTGGCATGGCATTTTAATTACTACCAGTTTGAAATAGGGTTCCCATTCTCGCTACATTCTACAGGACTATTTATGGCGAACTTGGGTACCAGAATCTCATACTCAATTACCCAGATTCTGACTGAAGTTTTCCAAGTATTACCTAACCCAGTTTATTATGGTTGTCGAGAATGTATCCAGGTATGGTAATAGGTTGAAGTTGTACTAAACACAGATCTACAGTTTGTATCAAAAGGACTAGGTTTACGGCAATAGGCGCGAGCCTATTGCTGAGGGCGACCTTAATAACGTGAGAGAGCGTGACAATATCAAAATAATTAGCTAAATTATGTTTAATGGTTGACATAAAACGTCCGTAGTTGCAGTTTGATGGCGACGTTATTAATTGTATTAAATTTAAATGTCACAACGACAATAATTATTCCGTTTAGCCTGTAATAATTATGTGTGTAACCGTGGTCTAGATTTTTGAGGAAATCATAGCTATTGTCTCTTTGTCACTCGGTATTATTTTTGAAACTAGGTTTTGCACTTCTTTATAAAACTCGGTCATGAATAAGTCAAAACATAAGTGAGTACTCGGCAATTCACTACAAGATATGTATGACGGAAAACTGTAGATAGAATTTGTACCTAATGTTTAACAATTACCTACATACTGATGGCGCTAGATTTTAAGCTTTGGAGGAATTTAGAGAGGGAGAGTATCGGGAATTTATACTGTGCTATGCAGCTATTTTTTTCTGAAACCCAACTGAAACAGCTGAGAGAAAAGCAGTATTAGAATACTATGGATCTGATTTTATCATTGTATTGATGATGTCAGACTGTCCAGTCTGAGTTTTGGCACATTTTTGAAAACAATGAGCTACTTTCTTTAGATCATTTTGACTCATCGAATGACGCTGACTTCTCACAATACTGTAGAAAAAATCGTACATTGGTGTTGCAATAAATAATTGCACAGTTTTAAATTTCGTATTGAGTCATCGAATTTATGTAATTTTTGTAATGGATATCGGAGCGAGTTCTCCATTCACTTCGATTGACTTGATAAATTGATGAATGCCTTCCCTTTAAGTTAATCGATTGGAAGTTATTGGTAACTAAAACGCAGAGTATCAATTTATAAATCACTAGCTGACCCGGCAAACGTTGTTTCGCTTTAGGGGTGGACTACCCTTAACATTTAGGGGGATGAAAAATAGATGTTGTCCGATTCTCAGACCTACCCAATATGCACACAAAATTTCATGAGAATCGGTCAAGCCGTTTCGGAGGAGTATGGCAACGAAAACTGTGACACGAGAATTTTATATATTAGATAGATAAAAAAAATAGGAAAGACTCATGGGACCCTCTGTGTCTCCTTCGTTGATACCGTAAGTGAGAAACCAAACCTAACCAAATAATTTCCTTTTTAAAAAAATATTAAGTTTCTTGTATCTCATCTCATGGCCCACCTTGAGAGCTACACATAGACAGTAAAATCTGACCTTATCATTTTCAGATTCAAACCACGAAGCAGGTCAATCGTCTGTTTTTACACGCTTGTGCTACATTTAAATGTTTTTGCGTATAGTTCAGTGGGTTGTATGGTTTCAAATGTTGATTAGGAACAGTAGATTTATGGCCATTATGTAAATTTAAATGTGATGAAGTTGGGGTGTAAAACCTATATATGATGAAGAATCTAGCTGGTGACAACTTCTTCAGGTTATAATCGACCCCCTAGCCAACCTTCACTAAGATCCGTCCAGTCTTTGAGTCGTAAAACATTATCAAATGTTGACTCAACACAAGTGTTGCATTGTAATTTTTCCCACTGAAATATTAGCTTTACGAGATACTTATCTACTGCTCAATGCAGATAAGGCGAAAATGGCTTAAAGACAATTTTCCAAGCACAAAATAAACATTAGTATCCATTAATTTGGGAAGTACACGTCAATTTTACACAAAAAAAAAACACTATCTTTCGAAAACGTGCACATTTAAATAGGTAACAAGGTGATATAATCTATATATATAATACGCCAGTGAAGCCGCTTCTCCTCCTAAACTAAGAGTCGCACAGTCAAGTGTAGTGTGGCACACCGTTGGAAAGGTCGTGGTCTCAAGTGGTGCGATAAGATTAGAAATTTGACAAAAAGTAAAAAAAAAAAAATATTACTTGCGCAGTTTGCGCTAAGGGTTGCTAGTATATACCTACACCTGAATAGATGCCTTGTATATACTCGTTTTGTTTTTGTAAAGATCACTTATATATATCACTTATATTACATGAGTATGATTTCTCACAGAGAGAAAATTTTCGATTTTCGATGGCTGTCCGCTGCTTAATGGTTTTCGATGATTCAAATTGTGCAACCGTAGATGTGACGGATAGAAGCGTGAGACACGGCGATGGTAAGTCACGCAAACCTTGCAATAAATTTTAATGTTTGTGCGAAGGACATTCCTTTTGTGGCAACTGCAAATTGGTTGGTTGTCGTTTTATATTATGATTTTTAAGTCTCCTGACTTGTAAAATTATTGATTTTTTAAGGTATCAATGGTTGTATTTTGTAATAAAATTTTAACATCTAGGTAATTGCCTATTGTTAAAAGTTCAAACTATAAAGGACAAACATATTTGGTTTGGTGGTACAAATAAAGTGGACTACATATTTAGGTCATCATTCACCGAGCCTTTTCCCAACTCAGTTGGGGTCGGCTTTCCAGTCTAACTGCGATTCGGCTGAACTTCGATATTTTCCGTGAAGCGACTGCCATCTGACCTCCACAACCCATGGGCGATATTGAAGTTCTGTAGTTAGCCCGGTCGGATTTTTAATTTAGGGCACCAACTCTAACGACTGCCATAGATGTTCGTATGACAACCGGGACCGATGGCTTATCGTGCTCTCCGAGGCACGGAGGGTCTCAAAGTCTCAATGTCTTAAGAAATGGTCACCCATCCTAAGACCGGCCTGAGTCGATGTTGCTTAACCTTTGCAATGTGTTAACATTGTCGGTAACCACTAGACCACGAGCCTCCTCCTGACTGCATATTTAGGTAATACATAGGTATATTGGTTCTTCGATAATTAACAATTCGGTACAAAGACGCGAGGGTCGCCGGCGGTGTTCAATGACCAGTAGGTATTGTTTTATTTATTTTATTTTTAAACTTATCCACAAAACTGTACAAAGGCGGACTTAATGCCACAGGCATTATCTACCAGTCAACCTTTGGGTGATGCAGAGAGAACTAGTAGTAGGTGCTCAGAGGTTGCTATGACACACAATAATTATTAAAGTAAAAATACTAAACTTAAATCCTAATAACTACTTATATAACTAATACTAATATACATACGTATATGACGTCAATAAACCTACATAGTACTAAAACATACCTACATAGTACATACAATTTACATAAAATAGATACCTACACAAATATAATTACATATAAAGCTACGACTTCTATAAAGAGTGAGTGACAAAAGTAAAAGAAAGACAAACTGATTCTGCTTAGGAATCCTTATACAGCTCATATACCTTCCTCTTGAAAACGGAGCGGCTGGTTGACATCCTGACCTCCAAGGGGAGCACATTCCAAAGGAGAATAGATTGCACAAAGAAAGAAGAGTGGACAAGGCTGGAAGTGTGAGAAGGACAATGTAAGAGAAGACTATTAGAAGAGCGTAAGTTTTTATTGTGGTTGGTGCCCAGAAATTGAAAGTAATGAGTTAGGTATGAGGGGACATTAGGGGAATTTAAGAAGGAGTAGAGACTAGTCACAGCACGCAAACTACGACGATTGCGTATAGATAGCCACCCCAACTCGGAGCGTGATTCCGAAACATGGTCATACTTACGTAGATTGTAGACGAATCGAATGCAATTGTTGAGAAGACGGTCAAGTTTATTGAGCAGATCTGCATTCAGGTCGAAATAGCACACATCACCATAGTCTATAACAGGAAAGATCAGCGTTTGAATAAGTGATGTCTTGGTATTGGCTGGTAGGAAGTTTTTTAACCGATAAAGAGCCCGTAAGCTGCCCGTTACCCTCTGACACACTCCGGAAACCTGAGTTTGCCAGCTGAGCGTAGTGTCGATGTGCAATCCCAAATCTTTCACACTGGTAGAGAAAGGAATAGGCTTTGCTTTGAAGACGATCTGTGGCAAAGTCACACCCTTCAGCCTTCCCAACATTCGACTACTCCCTATAATAATGGCTTGGCACTTGTCAGGGTTCACCGACAAACCAAATCTATCACACCAGCTGCCTAAAGTGTTCAGGTTACTATTGACCCTGTCAATAGCTTCGGCCAGACAATCTACACTGGATTTACTGTACAACTGCAGGTCGTCAGCATACAGGTGATACGCACACTGAAGATCAGAGGTCAAGGAATTAATGAAAATAGAAAAGAGAAGAGGGGAGAGAATACCGCCTTGTGGAACCCCAGCATCTATATTGCACCAGTTAGAGGAGCTGTCGTCGATTCGCACCGATTGCTGGCGGTCCCGAAGATAAGTGGAGAACCATTCCAGGTCATCGGGTGAGATCTTAGAGAAATCAACCAGGACCAGCACTGTCACTTTTGCGTTTTCAATCCCAGTCCTGATATCTTCCGTAACCTTCAGCAGGGCAGAAGTAGTGCTGTGCCCCGGTTGGAACCCAGATTGTAGAGGGCTAAGTATGCTATTTATACGTATAAATCTGGACAGTTGGCTGTGCACACATATCTCTAAGACCTTGGACATAAATGGAGGAATGGAAATGGGGTGGAAGTGATTGGGGAGAGAGGGATTTGCTATTTTAGGCACCGGACAAATATAGGCTCTGCGCCAGAGGGCGGGAAATTGACCGGTTGCAAGGGAAAAGTTGATAATGTGTAGGATTGGTAGAAGGAGTTGGTCTAAGATAGGGAAAATCATGCGACGACTGATGTTGTCACAGCCAACCGCGTTCGACTTTATGGACAGTACAACCTTTTTGATCTCATCCAAAAACACAGGAGAAAATTCGAAAGGGGCATAGCTGGGATCAGCCAAATCGGCAATGAAATCCACCGTTTGACGCTTGGTTTGGTCGTCCATCTTGTGTGAGGTGGAGAAATGAGAATTGATGGCGTCCAACCCAATCGTCCCCGGCAGCTCGAGCCGCCTCGACTTACCAATGCCCAAGGACCCAAGAAACTTCCAAACCTCGGCTGGCGAACGGGAAGAAAGGTTATCAAAGATATGACGGCGTTTTGAGTTCCGAATCACCTGATTACACCGATTCCTGGCAGTTTTATACCGATCCCAATTTACATCAGTCTTTAGTTTTTTAAATTTGCGAAAGGCTCGGTCTCTGCATCTCATTGCAGCCCTAACCTCCTCTGTGATCCACGGCGCAGGATTACGCTTCATTCTAACCCTCCTAAATGGTGCATGCGCATCATAGAGTTTGATGACGCTGTCCGTAAAAACCTCTACTTTATTATCGATAGTATCGGCCGTCTTCAAAGGGTCCCAATTAATGGCAGCGGCATCAACTCCTAATCTATCGACATCCATGCGGCCGAAGCAGCGCCTTTGCAATATTTTTGGCTTTGGTTTCGGTGGTTTGAGTCTGTAGGAGGCATACAGTAGATCGTGGTGTGAAAATGCCGGAGCCATGCACTGCCCATGACAACGAACCAACGATGGAGTAGAAGTTAAAATCAAGTCAAGTTAGGTATCAGCGACATCCTTATTGATGTGAATGAATCGTATAAGTAAGTAAAGATGGGGCCGCGACGACCAAGCAACGATCCGTTTCTCCGGCCGCGAAAAAAGGCGCGCTGAATGCGCCAACAGATCGTATAGTGGTTATTGTAATAAATGTTAGTAACCATTATTGTCTACACTATTAGTTTTTGTTTACTATTTATTTGTAATCCGGCACTTGAAGCCTGAAACACAGGATTACCTAGTTCAGGCAGAAATGACAACCAAGATACCCTATTTAAGCAACTAGATAACAATAAAACATATCTTTAGTGCTAGTGATGTTTAGAATAGATTAAAACTATTGGCTAAGAAATTACGTAATATCAATGTACTTATTTAATGAAAATAAATTTATTTATTATTATTAGTGGTTAATTTCAGTGGTCCGGCCCACCCCCAGAGGACCGCGTTGCTCTTAGTTTAGGAATCCCAATAGCGAATTCGAAGCTGTATAGGTATCCTCAACTTGCTTCAATATCAATCCTTAACTCACGTTTTTTATTTTTATTTTAAATTCATTTATTTAAGCAACAATGGCTTAAGGTTGTTAGTAATAATAAAACTTAAAACTATCTTAGTACAGTTATTATAGATATTAATTCAATTACAAATACATAAACACAATTACAATATAGTTTTGTCAGAATAACAATAATTTCGTCTTAGGTTTAGTAACTAATAAAATTATTGGTTTTAGTTTTGCAATTTTCTTTAGAATATTTCAAAAGTACCTAATACAAGTTTATAACAATCGTTTATCGAGAGAATCTATTAATATTGCAATCGTTTATTTCATTTGGTAACCTCCAATTTTAGATGAAATGTTTTGTCTGTTGACTTTGACGACGTCATTATATGTTGGACCAGCTGTTTCAACAAGTAACTTTTTTTATAAGAGTTTTAATTAGTTGTATGAAGAACCTTGGTTTCTAGACTATTGTATGAGAAATTAATTTAATTTTACCTACCAGACAATGACGAATCAATGTACCTATAGTTTAATTTTCTACGTACCTACCGTTAACCAATCCCAAAACCTTACGGCGTTTGTACTTATAGAAAACTTAAAACAATATAGGTAGTCTACATTATGAATCTCTAGCATGTGCAACTAACATGCTAGAGATCCATAATGTAGACTAGACCTTGGTGAGCTTCAACGTTCAAGTCCATTTTCTTCTACTTCTACTTGAGGACATTCAAATTGGTGAAATCTTGTCAGTTCAGATTTTGTAAATCCCTAAAAACTCTAGCTGGAATTAAACTTCACGAATATTATGGAACTTAACTAGTCATACCTTTAGATTAATGGATTTTTATCGTGTAGCGGTGTAGAGCAAAGCTGACAGATACTTCGTAGTTATGAAACTTACAAGCATTAATATAGTGTACTTATTGTATCACCAGGGCCATTAAGACGTCAGTCTTAAACAGAAGGCTTTAGCCAGGTCAAGGAGACACTCGTTTGGGATTTTGCCAACAGACTAGGGCTAAGAAGCACAAAATGTTGGCGCATTTGAATAATGCTAAAACTAAATAATGCTTGATAATAATTCACGACTGGAATAGTTTCCTGTAGAACTTTATAGCTATTCTGTTACCGGTTTTTTGAAGATAATTTTGTATTGAGATTGTAATTTTACGGTGAACTACGTGTCGAAAACCTAAATGAAGGTGATGGATTCAATAACTTTTAGGTTTCCTCTTCTTCTTTTTTTTGTAAAACGTGGCTCCATCCATGTTCATCGATGATTTCGCCAATGTCAAGGTAATGCTTGATTTTTCCCGCACAGAAGAACTAGTTACTCTGAACGATTGAGCGATTGCGCGCAATTGAGTGTTTTGGCCTGGATTTTTGCGGAGCGCCAGAGTTAACCTAAAAGGCAACCTGCCACGCGCTCCGCAAATATCCTAGTCCGACTTTTAGGTCGTCGTACTGTGTCCTTTTAACTGCAGTTTTTTCGACCCATAGCTACAGAGCACCAACCAAAGCCGAATACGTCGGTAGTTGTCTTTTTTGTTTGGGTCTGATTTGGATTGCAACCTGCCTTTGACATGAAATTGAATGAATGGAAGAAATAAACTACGAGTATGTACTTATAATCAAATAATATGGCATCAAATAATTTCCACTTCAGGTAGTCATATTTATTATCTTGGCTCGTGATTAAATTATAGATAAAACTTTGACGTGAAGTGATATCAATATCAAATAGCTATTTTAATATGGAAACGCACTCGAGAATAGAAGAATGAGTTTATTAAATTTTTGATATCTACATTATTAGATTTCATACCCATATGTCGGCAGTAACTTTTTTATTCCACGTAATAGGGAAAAACCGATGTCGCTTACGGAGAAATTTATAGCAAGTGCGAGAAGGTTCACTTACCCGCCCGGCGCGCGGCGCCACAGGTAATTCTTCCGAATGTGTACCTAGGGATCTCGGCTATGGACGTAGGAGGGCCGCGGCATTGTGCGGACTTAAAAAAATATTGCAGGTGAGGTTGGCTTCAAACATTATACAGTAGTTGGGATGAAAGATGCTCAACCTCGTCACAATATTAGGTAGTAATTAAACATTAGACCGTTGCGTCAATCGCCTATTCTGTTCTGCTCCATTTCTACTTGCGGTGCATTTGCATAGAGACATAATTATATTTCTAAAAGATCTTTGTGGTATTTCTGTTTGGTAAAAACATCATCAATCAACCGTTTAGCACCTTTTTACTCGGCGTTTGCCCATCAAACCCCGTTATATCGCGGCTATGCTCAAACGACCGGTGATGCGTCATACTGACTGCTTTTTTATGGCTCCAATTGATTTGGTTAAATAGAGTTTGAAATGCACGTAATTCCAACTGGCATAAAATTATTGGTGAATGACGAACTTGCCGATTGTTTGACCTGGAAAATGTTGTGTTTACGTGTTTTGTAAGTGGAGTGCATTATTGTGACTGATGCTTGTTTAATGGTAATTCCATTTATATTCAAAAGAACCAATTTGATACAAAGGAAACCTTTAAAAACAATAAGGCTTCATAACACCTCGGAAAGAAAGCAGATCTACACAGACTACAGCGATACTTGATGCAATGAACCCACACACTGCGTACCTACATATTGGAACGGAGTTTTCCCTGGTCCGGATAGCATTCGAAGTTAATTTGCTCAACAATTTATATGAGGTCAATCTTTATCCGTCAGTAATTAGGTATAATTAAACAAGTCGCCATAACACATTAAGTAATTTTAAAGCTTCCTCTAGTCCCCTAATCATTACAACTTCTCGTTTAATATAATTAGCAATCCCATTCTCAGTGATTCTGATGTCAATCTCCCATTTAACTTATTTGATAAATACCTAGTTGTCATAGTAGTAAGGTGTAAATTGTACTATCATATTACCTGGTACGTGTGGTCGATAAACTCAATAAAACGCCAGTGGGATTGTACAGGTCACGAATGACCAAGGCTACACGGCTCTCACGGAAGCATTGAATGGTGTTGTTTCTTAGTTAATTACTACATATTGAGGCATGGCAAGTTCGCATTCTAGTTACTTAATTAATTAATTCCCACCTACCACACAACTAACTTGAACCCACCTCTAAACACACCTCGAATATTAAAAAGCTAGTGACAGATTTTAAGTTAAGGAAAGCTTACATCTAAACGTTGACAATTAGTAGCAATAGTGATCAATGATGCTTGCCACAAACAAGATTCCACATGAAGCAATGAAAATTAAAGTGTAATTAATTTTCATTAAAATGATCGAAGTCTAATCCCACACCAAATACAAAAAGCTGTCTTCGATTTGTTAAAAGGTTTTGCATTTGTTTGTCATTGAAATGATATAATTTATTCAAATCGCTTTATCTTTGTTACACAAGTCTAATAATAAAATTGTAAAAAAAATCCCCAAAAACATTATGATTTTCATACATTTTTGGAAAAAAACTCACTTGGACACCATTCCACAAATATTTTATTTTCTGTACCCTTACCGGTTTCGCCTTATGGCATCATCAGAGGTGTTCACTCATACTCAATTTACACCATTAATTCACTTTTGTAACACATTTTCTTCTACTTTTATTTATTTATACTTTTAGAACTTAGAACCCATTTCGCTAATATCCAGACAATCGAAAGCATAAATTATGATTTTCAGTTTACAACATATTTTTCTCACTCCCAATTCCTACAGCAACACATTAGGTAGGATGCATTAAAAGTAAAGTAAAATTCAGTATTTGGCTCGTGAAAGGGCAACGTCCATCCAAAGATTACCCTGGAAACAAACTTTCGGATTTATAATAATAGCGGGCCAACGAAGGTATTGAATCTGATCAACTATTGTAATATCTACTCATTTAAGTAAATCTGAACTAAGTAGGTACTTACCTACAGCCGACCGAATACTGAAACGTCACTCAAATATTCAGATACTCAAACAAAAGTGACGTTTGGGAATGAAAAATTTAAGTTTAAGTGCTGCTCAAGCATTTAAACAGCTCCTAAATATTTGAGTAACGTTTCAGTATTCGGTCTTTAGACCAATAAATAAATCCAAAATGACAATATAGCTGCTACTTTTTATTAAAATCATTCGGCCATTTTGACATAACCCATTATAAATATGCCCGGTGACGGTAATAGGCTTGCCCCCTATTACGTTGGACAATAAATACTGGCAAATTGGTGTGTAAAGCTTTCTGTCTACCCCTTCGGGGATATAGGCGTGATATGTGTGTGTGCGTGACAATGTCATCTAGCCCAAATTAAGCTAATATCAGCTTATACAATCTATTGATATTGCAGTTTTTCAGTTCACCGTCTTGCAGTATTTTTCGGATAAATGCTCTACTTTTATTATGTATAGTTATTGAATCTCTATACATAGGTATTGATGTCTGTATTAACCTATACCCAGCCAGTCCACTTCAAAACACTTTCAGTTTCGACTTCGCTCAAACAAGATTCTTGCAAAAACATACCTCAAGGTTCCCTTCACATGCTCGATCAAGGCTGACCGTTGTCCTACTCCTCATATCGTACCAAACATCTTATTTTTACAATTGCAACACTTAAAACTTCATTATCTATTTATAACAACTTCATATTGGTAATTGGCACCTCATTGTTATTAGTTTTTGTTATTGTATTAACGAGGTCGCACTTAATTGAAGCGTTGTTTCGCCCATTTGCTGATCAATAAATAAGCTCTTTATAAGTTGTGTAACTATCCTAATAAGAATGTATTGTGAGGCATTTGGATGATACTGATGGGATACTAGTCTTCACATAGTAGGTACCTACGACTTCAAAGGTACCTACAATTTGCGTTCTCTCTATTTACCACTGTACCTGCTTCTCATATAAAATTGAATCTAGTCGTGTTATGTGTGACATACCTACATAGACTAATACTAGTACGGCAATCTCTGCCCTTTGACATTTTCAATACATTTTGATATCATCAATCTCAATGTTAACACAAGTTGATAACGTAAGCTGTGTGCTTTAAGATCATACACAAATTACAGCTACTAAACCACTAGAAAGAAAAATTCAAGCAAATACTATGTAGGTGTCTTTCTTTAACTTAGTTCGTGACATCTTGGTTTTCGTTTAACATTCATTGCTGTGGTTAAAGTGTAAATTATACGCATCGTTGTAACTAAAACAGGGTGGCATTTGAAATGAAGGGCTAATAGCGCATGCGTAAACTTGGGCCACCCTCAGGTTTCCAATATGGCGCCGACCGCCAGAACTTAAGCACGCGTTCCCTATTTACTTAAACGATTCCAATAAGATATTTTTATAAATAAAAACAAAACGAGTGGAAAATATATTTCCGAAACTTTTTAATGTAAGAATACGAAAATTTCCGTTTCATGTGAAGTTGATTGTGTGTTGTTATGATATAGGTATGAAGTGTGATCAGATGTGTTTGTTGAAGTGTTGAACGTAATCGTAGGTCAACGTAGGATACGTTATATTAACAAAACTTGACATAGAAACGAAGAACCTCAATCAATTCAGTCTGAATATCGAAACCCTTTTCCTTGTTCATTTTTGGTAACACCTTTACATTGATAGAGCACTTCGTAAATAATCATTGTGGTCGTGGTTCAACGTAGCAAGATTCTATTTACAAAATTTGCGCGGGTCCCTCGTACCAAGATACGATAAGCAATCAAGCTGCGGCGCTCAAAGGTATCGCCGGCGGCTCTGCTGCTCGGTACTAGGCCAGTCTCCGGGCTGGTCGAGCCTGTTAGAAGCCCCGAAGAGCCAGCATTAGACGTCGCACAAGATAAAGCTTACTGGGGCAGCATTGCTACAGCTATGACGAGTAACTTTCAAATTTTAATGCATGATTGATTACTTTTGCTTGGTACGTAGATTCCTCAATTTACTTATCTTTTTTATGCATATTTATGTAGATAGAAAGTATCTGTATATGTAGAACCTAAGAAAAAAGTTGTTTGTTCTCAGCATACCAAATTCATCTAAGTAAATATAGCATGAAATGGGATCCAGATTTTTATTCGAATCTTAGTAACTTGAGCTAGTGCATCAAGTGTCTCATTTTATATCTATGGTACACAAGTATACAGTAATAAATAAATAAGTAAATAAATAATAAATAAATAAATATTTTTGGACATCACACAACGTCATCTAGCCCAAATTAAGCTAATATAAGCTTGTGTTATGGGATCTAGACGACTGATAAACATACTTATATATTTCTAAATACATACATATTATACATAGAAAATACCCAAACTCCGAAAAAAACATTTGTGGATCACACAAATAATTGAATCGACCCGGAATCGAACCTGGGACCTCAGGGGCGGCAGTCGCATACTCATACCACTGAGCCACCGAGGCATTCGATTTAATTTACCTATCTAATTACTACCGACCATATAATAGGCTGTATTAAACCCGCAGTGAGTCATTTGTTACCTAGTAACTGCAGTGGCGCTTAAATCGCGACATTAAATCGTGACTGTATGAAGCTGTCTATGTCGCCTCTCAGTATGTGACTTTAAATATTTTTAAAGTTCACAACGAACTCTACTGAGATTTGATTTATTGCTGGTTTTCCATCGACGTACCTACTTACTGACAACGGGGCCTCGAGGTTTAAAAGAATTCACAGGCACACACGTCTTTCGTCAAAGGGGTGAATTCGTCAGTCTATGACGTCATATTATTCCTACTATACAAGTTATCACGAGTTTCTATAACTTAATACCGTAAAATTAATAAAGTGGCCACCATTGTTTACCTACAATGGTTTAAACAATAAGTAGCTATTTAGTCAATTAGGTACCTAGTAATTACCATAACATTAACATCCCATGTTGCTTATATTGAATTAAACCTCGTTAAATTATAGTCTTGAGATTTGAGTTTCGGGCTTAAGCGAATGACTGGTCTGCGATAGTCTCGTCTGCTGGCTAGGAGATGCGTCCACTGGCAGTCCTAATGGCATCAAAGGAGTCAATTCAACTACATGCACATATATTTAATATAGCAATTCAACGTATAACGCTTTCAAAGTAAATACTTCTCGCCAAATCGCTCTCAATTTACGTTTTGCGGCGCGCAGGTGAAAAATGTCAAAGTTCGTATCCATTAATGTCATGCGCCTCGTTTTACGTTACTGAACACCGACGCCCAGGCCCCAGCTGCTAAATAAAATAGCCGTCTTGTTTACTTATTTCTATTTTTATTACTCTACAAACAAATTGTGAATGTAAATAGTTACGTGATGATAATTCCTGCGAAATATTCAGTTCTACGTCATTTACTTAGTAATGTTTCGAACTTTTTCGTTTACGACTTTATACATGTACAGTTTGTTGCAAATATTGAAAAGAGCGTAGTTAAGCATCAATATCACGCTTCATAAAATATATCATAACATATTACCTGGTTCCTGAAGTCCTTGGAGATTGTTACCTTATTAAGAAGTTTTCATATGACAATCTTACTTACGGAAAATCTTGTGTTTTCCTTTTACGATGAAAAGGTCTTTCGAAAGGCTTACCGAATATCATGAATGGCGGGATGGAAATGCCGGGCGCCACTGGAAATACCTTCTGGTTACCAGAGGCGCCCGGCAATGGACGTAAGAGAGGCCTCGCTTACGCGGACTTAAAAAAATAAAGACTGTACATATTGGATTAGATAGGAAAATATTGAGTTTATTTATATCAATGAACGTTAAGATTTTTTTCTTATTTACTTCGGGCGTTTTGTACAGTGTACCGTTGTACAAAGGTATTGGGATAGGTACCTACATGGATGGGTATCGATCCATTTATTCCCACTGTAGATGCCGTAAATTTCATGCTCGATACACCCACGAGGGGAAACGTAACTTTTGCATAGTACCTACCTACACTCAGAATCTGTTCCCGCGAAACGAGCGGGATTTGTTTGAAATAACATAGCACAATTAGCTCTTTTTAACTGACTTCCAAAAAAGGAGGAGGTTCTCAATTCGACTGTAATGTTTTTTGTTATGTTTGATACCCCATATCTCTGGACTGGATGAACCGATTTTGAATATTTTTTAAATGAAAGCTACTACTTCCCAAGTGGTCCCATTTCAATTTGGTCCCATTCCGACAATTATTTGGTCCCATTTCAATTTGGTCCCATTCCGACAATTATTTGGTCCCATTCCGACAATTATTTGGTCCCATTTAAATTTGGTCCCATTCCGACAATTATTTGGTGCTATTTCAATTTGGTCCTATTCCGACAATTATTTGGTCCACTTTCGGTAATTTGAAGTTGGTTGTTGTCAATTTTTGACGTGTATTTTTTTTTCGAGTCTTCACACGGCTGTTGCGCTCTATTTTCATATCTGCCCTTTTTAAAAAATGGAATATCATTGGTTCCAAGGAGGTTAAGCTGTAGAAGACTTTTTGACGTAACGACGAGCTTAGGCATAGATTATTTAGACACCGTGAAAGTACCACCGTTTAAAAAAAAAGTAGTACAAGTACATACTTTTTTAGTTTTATCTAAAGTTAATTTTACGATGCAAATTTTTCGATATACCAAGTCTAACCGCTCGGTGAAAAAACGCGCCAAAAGAATATTAATGATATTAGGATTGACGGAGATTGATCGAGAAATTATTGTTTACACTGAAGATTGTTTGGTGCAGATAAGGCAAAAGGCTATATTATTAACTAGCGGTCGCCCACGACTTCGTCCGTGTGATAATTTGGAATGTTTCCCGTTCCCGTCGCCTGTAATTACTGTCCCCGTCGCGTCGCCCGTAATAACAACATTTGTAGCTTATAATTTTATGTATTTTATTTTATTTATTTATTTATTTCAGGCAACAAATAATGAGTTAACGTTAACCATTTGACCAGCGCACGCAACAAAAGTTCTTAAAAGAAATAATCCCGTTTTTGAAACATATTTCACTGCTGCTCCGCTCCTATTAATCTTAGCGTGATGTTATATAGCCTATAGCCTTCCTCGATAAATGCACTTCTCAACACAAAAAGATTTTTTCAAATCGAACCAGTACTTCCAAACAAACTGTTTAGCTTTATAAAATTAGTATCGATAGATGATGTTCTAAAATGTAAAAATAACATGTAACATAGTTTTAATCCGGAGCACACATTTAACATAGTACTTAACTAGCGTCGTCTCCCTACGTGGAACTTAAAAAGTGAACTTCGTAATGAAGGCATCTGCTTTCCCCTGCAAGTTGGAGGCAACTTCTAAGTGTGTTGGAATGCAAGCTAAAAATCTGTAGAGAGTATGAGATATTACTAGTTATCATACTTTCTTTATAAACGTGCCTGGGAGAAGAAGATACGAATTCTAAAGTTCGGAGTTGTTACAGCCATCACTGGAACTAATCCTTTGACGCTTTAGTTCGTAAACTTCAAAAAATCTAAATTTACGTGGCTAAATTTTAAACAACCTTGCCTACTCTACCTCTGCCTTCGCTGATCTTCAAAGACTTAATAAGATTATTAGTTCAAGTTATAACAACATTGGAAAATCGCAAACGATTTTCCAGTGTTTAGAAGAAAAGCCCTGTAGCTTTTCTTCTTAAATGTGATCTCTTCTTATTGTTACACTCTTGACAGACTGGTAATGATTAACTTAGTGATTGTACTCTTTGATGTACTTGGATATTTGCGGAGTGCGTGTCAGGTTGCCTTTTAGGTTACCTCTGGCGCTGGGCAAAAATTCAGGCCCAAAGCTCAATTGCAATACCGAACGTTTCCTTGTCCCGCACCGCGAAATAGTTCAGAGTAACTAGTTCTTCTGTGCGGGAAAAATCAAGCATTACCTTGACATTGGCGAAATCATCGATGAATATCGATGGAGCCACGTTTTTAAAAAAGGAGAAGAATTACTCTTTGATGATCAACACTATGTATCGCCATTATCGCGTTGATTACTTATAATTATTTTATTTAGCAATTCAACGTCTACTAATTAACGTAATCCTATGAAAAGGTTACTTGTCGAATATAGTTTCTAAATTTGAGGTGGTAGTTTTTATACAATGTGACTTGTGAGTAAAATCAACCTTTTTTTGTTTGTGGATTGCAAAAAAATAAACAATTAACCATAAAATTTGACATAAAAAGTAGCAATACTTTTTTTTGATGCAACTAGCACCCTATCAAGTGTAATATTTCCAATGACGGATATTTCACAGTTCCGTTAGCATTTTATCATCAGTATCTACATGCACGATCATGTATTGCGGTATCGGTGCCCTAAATACGAGTATTGCAGATTGCTGGCCTGCCATAATTATTTCTAATTCGCCAATTTGCATTTTATAATTACTGACTATAAGCACAAAATAAGTCTGTATGCTTACGTCTAACGACTCAGATCAGACCCAGCATCTCAACGTCAAAACATTCAACCAATGATAACAAAGAAAATGTCGGTCATGTGGCTAAATAACACATTTTTGATTTTTTTCTGCAATATCATTGGCTGTGTGAAGCTCGCTTATCTGATACTCACCCTTTTCTGGGGATAAATAGGAATTTTAATATTCTCAATCTATCTCTAAAAATAATTTAAATACCTACGTGAATTCCGAAGCAACAATCACAACTACGATTAATTAGGTCTAGTAGATATGTTGAAGTTTGCTTCATTTATTTACTTGCACAATTATCTCAACAAAGAGATAATGTCTGAATTAACAAGAAGCAAAACCAACAGAATTACAACAACACATTACCTACCAACAAACGTTTTATTTCTCGATTGCTTCATAAAACAATGAAAACTTTTAATTTGATTTCAACGTCATCTTTATTGTTTCAATGGATAAGGAAAATGTTGTCAGCATTCACACGGTCATTATTTACATCGCGTAACACGCACTCATAGTCTAAGTTCCCGCTGCAGAATATTGCACTCATCGAGTATTTGCTACAAACCAAATTTTTACTCATCTTTATGATTAGGAGAATATATACCTACCAGGTTGCCTATAAAAATGTGGCCGCTAGTAATTTTAATTAAATTATTGTTAATTGATTTTTCGGACAAAACTTCTTTCACTTGTTTTTTAAATAAAATATCGTCCACTTCACGGCAATATATATAAAGACTATGAAAAATTACGGTTGCCGTTGCGCACTTGACCGCACCTCTTCGCAGCCGGTATGATTTTGAGGCATTTATACGTTCATAACGTACATTTATTATTTATATATCAAATTAAAGCTATTTTTTCTGTTTATTATGATATACGGTTGCTTAATTAAATCTGGCCGCAACAAATAAAATAACAATATAACTAGTCGGCCATAAATACTGTTACTTACATTAAAACTTTTCTTTTTTTCAACTTTTCATTATTTTGAATTTGGAACACGTATATTATTTTGAAAACTTCTTTCATTCTATCTATCCTCGTAAAATTTCTTTCACTTGTTTTTTAAATAAAATATCGTCCATATTTTATTTAAAAAACTAGCTGACCCCGCGAACTTCGTACCGCCTAACAGTCAATGAATGTCGTGTTACTTTTTAGCTGAACTAATTTAGGCTTTGATGAACGTAAAACAATGATACAAAATAATATATTTATATAGATAGAAACAAAAAAGTATTTTATTATGATGAATAATGATGAAAACATACATGCAGAATGAGAATAAAAATAAAAAATAAAAAAATAGTACTTCAAAATCATGTCAGAAAAAAATGATTGAAAACTATGTTGTGCAGATTGGAAAAAAAAAAACTCGGATTAATTCATTAATAGGATTTTCATTCAAGCACTTTGTGGTAAACGACATTCTTTGTTTTTTGGTCAGGCGCAAGAACAAATAAAGCGGATGGTTTGCCGACACGTGAGCATGCCACGTACAATTGACCATGAGAAAAACATGCATTTTCTATATTAAGGCCACAAATAGTCAAGGATTGGCCCTGTGATTTGTTGATCGTCATGGCGAAGGCAAGACGAATCGGGAATTGAATTCATTTAAACTCAAAGGGCATATCCGTTGGGATCATCGGAATCCTTGGAATAAGAACTTCCTCATCTTTAAATTTTCCTTTAAGTATCGACGCGTGAATCACATTGCTCATCAGTTTTCTTATCACCAAACGCGTTCCATTACACAGTTTTGGTTGGTTTAAATTTCTAAGCATGATGACTACCGAGCCAACTTTAAGTTTTAAATTGTGCGGTGGTAAACCAGGCACATCCAAGGAGTTTAAAAATTCAGTTGGATAATTAGTGGCTTCTTCTTCGTTTGTTACACAGTCGATAGATTTGAATGAATACAGAGTACCTACGATTTGATTTTGAATTATAAAATTGAGGTCATCTACATCTTTATTTTTAGCGGCCAAAATTGCTCGCTCACTTAACCATTTAGTATTTTTGTGGTTAGCAATGATATCCGGGAATACTTTGTTAATAAGCTCGTCTTTTGATGATATGAAATTGCAAAAATTTGTAGGAAATGAAATGAAACCGCTCGATTTGTCAACAGGAACACGGCCATTACCGATAGTCAGCAATTGCTTCGAGAAATCATCAGCAGATAGATCGTTCAACAATGCAACTCTCATATTTACAGACAGTTGAAGTTTCTTTACATATCGCCACAGATTTGATGACCTTTCAAGAACCTTTCGTGACATATTTGCAAATGTATTTAATTGACTTGACCGAATTGCAATACTCAACATTACAATGTGCTTTGAATGTTTTGGAAAGAAGTGGCGAATATGGAACAATCCAACTGTTGTCAACTACGAAATCGTTTCCTTTCACTTTAGTTGTGATAGTTCTACCATTATCATCGGGCGATCGACGCCGATACAATGGATAACCATCGTTGCCTGTAATGGTCTCTGCCGTCAATTTTCGTGGATACCGTTTGGAACACTTGCCGTCGACCATGCACGATGATTGTCGGTTGATAGTGCCACACGGTCCATGAATCATATTCGTGACTACAACATCATGTAGTTCTGGATCGGTTTCAGGAGCAGGAATCTCCGCACATATGATGTCATCTATTTGATCTGGCCGAATTCTTTCGACTAACCAAATCAGAATGTGATTAAGCAAATAAAATGTATATCAAGTTAAAATGAAAACAACAATATTGATCTTACCATTCAATGGATTAATCATTTTGATATTAAAGTGATATCCATCGTCTCCTTGCCAAAACATCAGCGGGTATTGTAACGCGTCATATGAACGGTGTGTTTCATATATTCTTTGTAGTTGCCCAGTATTGCGTCGTGTAAGTACAATATCACGTGTTTCCAAGTTTTCACCAACAATCAAGATTGCCACTTCATCGATTGTTGGAGCATTAAATGTGCGTTCATGTGTTCCAGCTGGTCTTTTATCTGCTCTGATCACAACTTTATAGTCATCACTTGGCATGCGCTCTAAAGCAGTCTTGAACAGCCTGACCAATGCATGATGTTCATGAAGCATTTGCTGCAGATCTTGGAGAATTGCTCTTTTCGTAGCTGTGTTGATCCCTTGACGCCGGTTAAGTTGTTCTTCCATATTGCCCATGAAGTATATTTGCAAGAATTTATGCTGTGCATCTTCTATAGGTTGCAATGATCCAATGCGATGGCAAATCTGGCTTTGAATCTGTAAAGTCAAAACCATAGATATAGTTAGATTTACAAACACTTTTTTTACAAACACTATATTTTTCAAATAATAACATGCCATTTTTATTTCAGAGACAAATACAGAAATCTAACAAACTACATTCCAGATTTTTTTACAATGATAGAAAATAAAGTTTTTAACGTAAATTACCTTAAATGTCGGATTATATCCGTGTTCTTCGATAATTTCCGCCCCAAATGAAGTCATTTGGAAACAGACATTGTATTTTTGAGTGTTCGCTAGAAAATGTCGTGATTCTAGTGTTTCGCCATAAAGCAGGGAGCACAATGGCTCTGGTGGCGGGACCAATAATGGCAATTTCACTTTACCACTAAGGCAGCACAAACCAGGCGTTTCACCAGCAAACTTCAATGCTCCACAATACTGACAAACAACGTCCATTGGACCAATGCAAACTAAAGGATGCAAGCTGTAGTCGATGTAATCATACAGAAACGCTGCTCGATTCAAATCAATACTTGAACCTTGATTATTCCTCTGTTCATCTGTACGATAAGCTCGACGATTTCTCGTTTCTAACCTAGCCGTTTCACGGGCTGCCTCTCTTTGCTCTTGTGTTTGAGAAGCACTTTGCTCCATACTAACGCGGCGCTATTCTCGTTCAATTTCTCGTTCTCCATCAGATAATTGACTCGCGATATTCAGTTGCCTAATTGCATTACGGCTTCACTGGGAAAGATTAGATCTTCTAGGACGCGGCATTGTTATTAAAATGTGCACTCGCATAAAACCACTAAATATAATAACAGTGACAACTTTCGAGACATAGACAATAGCTCAAAGAGTATATAACCACTACGTATGAATATCTTATCAAGAAAAATCATATACAACCTCCAAAAAAAAAATAGTTGTTACACTATTTGACAGGGTTGTACAACTAATGTTTTAGATGTAATAAACAAATCAGCATCTATTTCATTGTTTTTAAGATGTATTCTGCTATTCGTGACGGAAACAAATCCAACAAATCAAAAACCATGGCAATCGGTCCAGCCGTTCTCGAGTTATAAGTGTTGTAACAAACACGACTTTCTTTTATATATATAATATAATATATATATATATAGATAACTGAAGGAAATTTTGTCCGAAAATCCAATTAACAATAATTTAATTAAAATTACTAGCGGCCACATTTTTATAGACAACCTAGTAGGTATATATTCTCCTAATCATAAATACCTATGAGTAAAAATTTGGTTTGTAGCAAATACTCGATGAGTGCACTATTCTGCAGCGGGATCTAGTACTATCACTAATAAATCGCAGCTGTGACTGTTCATTATATAACACAACCCGACAAGATCGTAAAGACACAGAAAATACCCTGTGCACATATGAATTGTAATAATAAATAAATAAATATTTTGGACATTCTTTGATGTCATTGTTGCATATACCTAATTTGTATTTTGTATAAATTATTTTAATTTGTAATTGTACTCGTAATTATTAATGTTTACGTTACAAAACTGTTTATTTAGATTTACATATTATGTATAAGAATTAAAGTAAGAGTTACAATATACAAAATATACATAAGTATATACCTACTAGAAATATTTACATTACAAAATATCGTTTAAAAATCCTCCGCGTCATTGCCGACTGGGAAGGTTCCCAGAATGCTGACTGTGTTGCCACGTTGGATGGCGATACTTATTCTTTGGGCCAGAAAATAGCCAGCCTTCTGGTCCTGAGAAGCATCGATTAGGCGTTGAGCAATGTCTCTATAAAGGCGACGAGCACTCGGACCCCATAACCCTAGTGTCTCAACCCCAAACGGCTCAAATTTTGTATAAATCGTACAAAGCGCTGCTGATAAGAATAATGTGCTCGAACCAGAAGTAGTTGCGACTGCCTGCAAGCAATAGTCTAATAATCACTAATCAAAGAAATATCGTAAAAATATCTACGTTGCAATTTTCATGAAAATCTCATGTCCTCATCACCATAGGACCACTATTGTAGGTAAAGTAAACTTTACTTGGAATTTTTACTGCCCATTGAGAGGCAGTGAACGGAAAGTGATTGCTGAACCAGATTGTTTACTGTTCGTAGACCCTCTAACGGTTGCGTTCTTTGTTTCAGCTACAAGCGGCGCTGGTAGCGGTCCTGGTGGAGGAGATGCGAGGCGTGGGGGTGACGTCACACCACATGCTCAACCCCAGCGTCGCCTCATCAAAGTCGACTTTGACAATCTCGAGGTAATAACACTTTATTTACCTACCACGTGGAAGCCAGGAACAGCCAGCGGCGAGTTCGAAATATTGGAAAATTTCGGACAGGTCACCAAATTGACACTATTTGGTCACGTGACCATAATATTTAGACACTGCGATGCTCTTAGGGTTGTAGTTGTACCTAGCAGGGCACCTGGCTTGCAATATGTTATAGGGTGTAACATGTCGATCAAAGTGAAAGTAGTATCAGTGTGTACTACCGAGCGTAAAATTGTTTTACCGACATTATTACGGAATTCAGATTGATGGTTTTTACCGCTACGTATATTTCACGTATTTCTTTTTTAATGACGCAAGAAGTTAAATTTTATTACAATAGCGATGATAGACCTCGTTCTAAATGTTTGACGATCACGTATGATATTAGGGTTTTTGGCAAGATTTGCCGTTTACATTGAAGCTACGGGTTATGGATAAAGTTTTACATCAGCAGAAACTTCGTTCATATCAAATATGTAAATGCAAATTTAAAATGTCTCTGGAATTGCCTGGCTCGTGAAATATCAAGTTCTAGGTCTGGACACTGATTTGTGCAAGATTAATTTGCTTAAAACGTTTTTCACAACAACGTCAGTGTTAACCTCACACCACCACACTTCTATTACATAATAAATACTCTATAAGAAATAAATTTGCAAAAATGTTGGTATGCTAAATGCTAACTGTTCCGCATTTGCACAAAAAAGAAGCCAAATTTCATTAAAAAAAGTAATGCGACAGCGTGTTAGTTGAGCAAGTCTTGCAGAAAACTGTGCAGGGCTGAATTTCCTTACCCTCTCGTGTGCCGTACTAACATTCCAACCGGAAATGTACGGTCAACGCCACCCTAACCTAGTTCCCTCATTTAACTATGAAAATTTCCAGGCTGCAACAAAATAAGGCAGCTGATGCTATTTCTCTATCATCTTGAGTATAACCGACTAAAATGAATTAGAAATACTTTAGCGACTGTTGAAAGTCGGTAGCGGCATGTTCGTAAGAGCGTTATCTATATATTTAATACGACAATTTGTCTGTCTGTCCGTCCGTCGCGTTTTTCAATTATAATTAATAATACATACATTTGCATGAAATATTAAAATATTCGTAGAAGTTTAGGGAAGGTTTTTTTTTATATATATTTAAGGCGATACAAAGTTCGCCGGGATAACTAGTTTTCTTTAACGCGGATAAACTGTTTGGTATTCTGAAGTCCAAGTAATATAAGTGTGAGAGATAATAATTGACTTCTTTTACGTGAAATTTTAAGTAGCTAAAATTATTTTTATGCTATTGCAGCTTGCTTCAACCGTTTACGCATAGCAGAGCAGATGTAGGTTATCCTAGCGTTCTGCGGTAAAATTAAATGTCTCTATAATATTAGTGTAGACTTTCTCAAAGAGGAAGTATAGTGTGTACTAAAACATATGTTTGAGTTTAGTAAATATATGCTAGTGATAACTTTCACACTTCTCTTGTGCAACTGGTACAATTCTCCTCGCGGAAAATATACCAGGTGAACAGACTGCTTAAAAAGCTTCCATTTCAACATTACGCAATATTATGGGCTATTTACGTCAAATTTGCAGACACTTATCCTTACGGGGGTTATCCTTACGATATCGTACCCGGGATGCCCGGCAATGGATGTTAAGACGGACATTTAAAAAACACAAATCACGATAGTACTAGCCTTTTTAATGATCCCGATGGCCTTCGGTGGCACGAGCATATCATTATCAGCTAGATCGACTTTACCTTAAAAAGGTTGAGGCCTACCAGGGAATACAGTAGCCATAGGGTATTGCGTAGTACTCCCAAGTGCGTACCTTGGGCGCCCGGCATGTGGGCCGCTGACTCAAGGGAATACTTGAAGAGTTTCGCTAACACTTAGTAATCATGCTCGCGAAAGTGTGAGCAAGAGAATTAACGCCATGTTTAGAAATCTTTAGAAAGCCATTTTCCTACTTTCGAGGGTCTGGAAATGCCTATCAATAGTATATGCTGTAACAGGACCTGTTCGGTCGGTGATGTGTACATTTTGCTTTTTATTGTATTTTCTTGTTTTTTTTTCTTTATCTCAAATGGCCACAAAAAAACCTCACCTTCTTTTTGTACAATGCTAACGCTAACAGTAAAATATATTGTATGTTTAAAATCCAATATTAAACGTGTACATTTGTGTAAACAAACCTTAAAAGGTTTCTGTGACCTGGTTATAGAATCAGGGTAATACCAACTTTATGCAACAGCTAATGAGGTCCCTTCTTGTGTAGAAGCAAACCAAAAAAAAACAGTTTAAATTATGTCTTGGGCTGAAAATGTAGGACTTGTTAATCTGAAAGTAGGCGCTGTTTATTCTTTGAAATGTCGATATGACTTGATCTTGCTACTGCCCTGACCGTGTTACTTTATTTAAATAAACGTCATTTTTCATTAATATCCGCCTGGAAAACAGACTTAATTTATCTATATACCTGTGCATGGTTTTGTTGATTAGGAATTAAATTAAATTAAAGTAAGTATTGAGTCGTGAATATCGAAAGTTATTTTATACCATGCTGTCTTCATGATGACACCGCATGCCCATAACTTTCCCTTCCCTTAATGCTATCACAATCAAAGATCCCTTCGGCCCTGCCATGCAAGTTCTTGCATTATGCAATAGCTTGCAACAAGTACTGAACTCTGACATTAATTTGACACTTTCACAATGCAAACTATAGACAAGTGAATGCTACTACGATTCTCTGACAGTAACTTCCACAATACAAAGAATTTTGTATCAGTGAACTTAACGTTGTAACTTCTTGAATTCTAGACCGCAATCCTAAAAATAATAAATAGAAATGTGCCATCCGTCTATATCATAGAGTATATGTATCTACATATTATGCTATAGACTCTATAGCATAATATAGCTTACCTTTGGCGTGATCGAGATCCTAAAATCCTTCGGATACGAGGGATTTTGGAGACGCAGTAGGAGAGGGAACAATTTAATTTGTTTACCGATTGATAGATCATCCCTAAATACTTAGTTTGCATTTAAAACTAAAACACGTGCGAATTTCTTTGAACCAGGGTACCAACCAATCAACCAATTTTAAACTAATGACATTGTGTAGAAATGTATAAATTGACTCCCCATATACAATATTGTGATCTCTAGAAGTACCAGCTTCTGAAGCTAATCTGTGATGCTATTATAAGAATTCACAGTCAAATCCATGGAATATAGGTATTTTTAACGAAAAAAAAAGCAATTAATTATTCACACACGAACATTTATTCGGTATAAAACAAAATCTTATTCGGTCTCATCTGAAATAGCCGTGACTTATGAATTTCGATACACATTAGTTAGATCGTGGTATGGTCTTCAAATGTTAAGGTCATCTGTAGACCGATTTATTTTAGCAACTATCCTTCCTATTTCGTACTATCTAAATAGATCAATGATTGACGGTTATTATTAACCTTGACAAATTATAAAATTTAGGACTAGTTGGTACAAAAGTAGGATGTTAAGAAATCTATGTAAAATCTCTGAAACCCAAGTGAAACTCAGCAACAAAGCGAATTTATGCATTGTTTATAATTTCGGTTTCGTAACTCGATTCAAATTATCTCACAAGCAAAAATCTACGAGTATATATTCTTCAATAATGTATCTATCTAGGTAGATTGGTTCGATTTAATAGTATAATACAGTGGTACAAAGAATAATGAACTCTTAATTGTAAAAGATTAGGTACGAAATCAAGTCTATAATATAAGAAACTATGACGAATTGTCTTTGGATCCGTGAGAGGGACTTTGAATTAATTTTCAAAGCACGATTCTTAAATATAGTCATGCTTAATCAAATCATATTTCTGTATGAGCAGAATTCGTTTGATTACTTAATAATTTGATTCAAACCCAGAACCAGGAGATTTCAGTTACCTCATCGTATTGCATGATTTCTTTCCAGGATGATGAAGACGAGGATGACACAGAAACTTGCACGAGCCCAGAAGTGTGTGCGCCGCCCCAACCTTTCCCAAGGCATACAGCGCCACAGCAACCAACCCCAAAACCTTGGAAAAGGACTGGTAATTAAATTTCCATTCTTTGTCTATAGGTATATCAAAAAGCTAGATAATTTACCTATTGAACTTAGAGACACGGTTGAATTAATCTGATGATTCTAAATTTATTTTGACACTAAGCACTCCCTCCTTCCTACATGCACACCTTGAAAATTGGTGAAATAGATTTGATGACGTCAGCAGACGAGCCGCCTCGTGCTCCTCCCCGGATGCGGATCTCCCACGACGAGTATCATCAGTTCTGCGACGAGACCCTGGAATGTATGGCATTGATAGAAATAAATGTCGCATGACGTCACGCTTTTTCGTATGCAGTATCAGACGCTTCGCAACTATCATGTCTTAGATTTGTTTTCAGTACTAAATGTTCTTAAAAGGGTCCACTGAGAACCTTCATAACTTCACGAGAAAGTAGCGAATCATGTATTTTCATGCCTTTTTTTGTTTAGTTTTAGACAATTATGACGTTAATCATTATTACTTTATCACTCATTTCAAAGGTTACTTTTAATAAAATTCATTCGAATTATGTCGTTTGAAGTAAGTAGGTACTTACTTATATAATAATTATTACTGTCATTGTATTAACGATGCATTGTCATGTGTATAAGTTCTGTAGTATAATTTTGTCTTTTCTATGTTACCGTACCTACTTGGGCCATTTGGCATGGGGCACCAGTTCCATGTTGAAGAGTCCTTAGCTTGATATCAAAAGATGCTCTCAAAACTTAGGTGTATAGTAGGTAGGTAGGTAGGTAGATTCCTCTTCGGGGAAAATTCCTGATCGTTTATGTATTTATGTTTCGCAAATACACTTAAAGTTTCGGGAAAGCGCAGTAAGCTCGTCTCTAGTAACTGAGACTGAAAAGCCTTCGGGGACAAAGTAGTTAATAATATTAGATAGGTAGGCGTAATTTGCATCAGTGTAATTTGCGTCGTTTGAGCCACGGCCACCGCCCTACTGATGTAAACCCCATACCTAACACAAGCACTTTTAGCGTAGGTAATGTAGGGGTTAACGGCAATATCATCACCAAGTTCTGTGATCCCTGCAATGAGCCTGGAACTATAGCCACATAGACAGAGTAATAACTTTTTTTCTCGTCATCTTCGTCGCCATAATTTGAAGATGTTATTATTTTCTTTGCTCATATTGTTTTTAACGTGTAATATTCTGTTAGCGTATGACCTGGCGACCCAGTGTCCGTCGCGGCGGGCTTCCATGCGACGTCATACTGTTACGCACACAGCCTGCGCACCCACCGACGGTGCTCATTCATTACCGCATTCGAGGTAAGCAATTCCTACAAATAATACATCTTAATCTCATCTTACAACGCTCTTCTGCCGACTTCTTTTCTTTAGATACCTACTTTTGCAGAAACTTGCGGTGTACCAGCTGATAACATGGTCGAGGCTCTGACAAAACCCAAAGTTTCCAGTGACAACAATATAGACTCACCTTTTATCGAACCATGAAGTGACTATCAAAATAACGCTTAATCGTTTCTAATAACCCGATCGGTCTAATATGTACATGTAGGAACATCCTTAGTCAGATACATCAGTTGAGAATATCGATGTCCCTCTAGCTGAGTATCGACGCCCAGACAAACCTAGCCAATCAAGCCCTAGCACCTTTTAGCCACTTAAAATAGTATTTTACCTAATTTTAATCCCTGGTGTGGTGCTTTCCTCACTAGACCTGGTTCGCGAACCTCGTGCGCCGGCGCCGCCTCACTAGCGAGCAGCGATGCCGACGGGCCTCTCAATGAGCTGTCCTGGTCGCGTTCCTCGCTGCAGGACGAACTCATCAAGTCGGTTAGTGGCAGCCCCACTCATGGCTCGCATGTAAGTAGAACCCGTAGATTTTGTAGTAATAGCATTCGAGTCTTCGTGGGCAATGATGAGAAGGTACTTGAGTTGCCTATGTTGTGCTAAACTTACGTAGAGCTAAGCTTCCTTTAGGAATTGAATAGACTTCTTTCCTCTAAAGTTATCGCTTTGCCCTAGTTTAGAGCTGTCGTGAATTAACACCAAATAATAACATAACCTAGGAATGCGTTTGCTAATAGGTATATAACTAATCTGGCCATAAATACTGTTACATTAAAACTTTTATTCTTTTCAACTTTTTAATTATTTTGAATTTGGAACACGTATATTATTTTAAAAACTTCTTTCGATTTCGCGCCATTTCACATATTTTTTCGTGTTTATTTTCGAATTACAATATGGAATGGGGTGTTAAAGAAAATAGGATCGCAGTGATCGCCTTGCACAAAGTGGGTATGGAGCCGCCGGTCATATTCCAGACACTTCAAAAACTTGGTATCAGCCGTATGTTCGTATATCATACTATCAATAGATACAACAACACTTCGTCTGTCGAAGACCAGAAAAGATCGGGGCGGCCGCGTGCTGTTAGAACTACAAAGGCTATTAATGCTGTTAAAGCCAGAAATCGTCGAAACCCCATAAGGAAGCAAAAATCTTATTGCGAGGAATGAAGATTCCCGCTAGGACTCTGTCACGTATTATAAAACAAGACTTGAAGCTCGGTGCTTATCGTCGATATACAGGACATGCCCTAAATCAATCTTTACGATTAAAGAGAGTGGAGGATTCTGAAACATTTCTCCGACATTCGTTTCGCCGTTGATCGGTTCACCCACAGAACGATTCACTTTTCATTTTTTCTCCGACAGAACTTTTCAATGACGAACGATTCGCCGACAGAACGATTCACTTTTCATTTTTTCTCCGACAGAACTTTTCAATGACGAACGATTCGCCGACAGAACGATTCACTTTTGAAAATTACATCGACAGAACCTTTCACCGGCGAGCGATTCGCCGACACAACTGTTCATCTGCCCCTGGGTATAAAACATAGGTATTCGACATGCAGACCTGTTTCCGTTTATTGTTTTAAAGAAACACACAAATACACACAAAATACAATTAATAATACAATATAATACTAATACATAAAATTAAACTTTGCACTCATAGTCATTCCGAAGGATTTTATAATTTCCGGCTAGCTTATCATTTAATTGCATATAATTCTAAATTAAATGCACAATGCAGGCTAGTATTATTGAGGTAATGATAGACATACATACTTGATATTAATTTCTAAACGAAAACAATTAAATATGAAAATGAGGGTAGTCTTCAGTTTTTTACCTGTCAACGTCCCTCATTACGTTGTTATGTCTGCCCGGAATTAATTTCCAACGTGTTAATGAAAAGGTTTAGATTTGTTGTTAAAAAATGAGTGATTGTGTAATGTTAAAGTCAAAACGCGGTAAAGATATATTGATTCATGAAGGATATTCATATCATCTAAATAGAATACGAAATACGAAGTTCTACTGGCGGTGTACGAGAAAAGATTCTACCCGGTGCAATGTTGCTATCACTTCAACAGTGTCTACGAATAATTCTCATATTGTTATTTCGAAAAATTTTAAACATGTTCTGTCGGAGATAAAATGAAAAGTGAATCGTTCTGTCGGCGAATCGTTCGTCATTGAAAAGTTCTGTCGGAGAAAAAATGAAAAGTGAATCGTTCTGTGGGTGAACCGATCAACGGCGAAACGAATGTCGGAGAAATGTTTCAGAATCAAACAATTTCACGATTGAAGAACACTACTTACAGTAAGCAAAATGATAAAGTGTACGCTCACAGTTCTAAGGAAGCTGCTCAAGTGGTCGGAAAGGTACAACGTGGTCATCATCCTGCGTCAGTGATGGTTTGGTGGGGCGTGTCTTATCAGGGAGACACAAAACTACATTTTTGTGAAAAAGGAGTGAAAAGTTCAGCCAAAGTGTACTCGTATCAAGCAAGATACTGTCTTGGATTTGTGAAACCTTTCAGCAATATTTTTTCAAAATATACCGTGGACTTTCCAGCAGGACACTGCTCCTGGTCACAAGACACGAACTACCCAAGCCTGGCTAGAAACCAACTTTCCGGACTTTATAAGAGCTGAAGACTGGCCCTCATCTAGCCCACACCTCAACACTTTAGACTACATATTTTGGTCAGTTTTAGAGGACATGGCCTGCTCTAAACGACACGGCGACATCGAGTCTCTTAAAAAATCTTTGGAGCAAGCAGTGGCAAAATTTCCCTTGGAAACAGGCCAAACAGATTAAAAGCCAAAGGTGGCCATTTCGAATAAAATATATTTTTATTTTTTGCTAAGACTTTAATAAATATGTAGGTATAAATTTTAATAATATTCATACTTCATTTAAAAAAAATGCATTTTCATTTGTAACAAAACTTATGACTGGACTAGGTATATGCTCGAATGCCGTAACTACCTAGTAGTTCCATGTCTTTGGTTCAGTTACTTATTTCAACTACCTACCGATAGTTTAGCGCTTTCTTTTTTATTTGGCTCTTTTATTTATGTGATCTACCCGACATACCCAATAGGAAGCTATTTATTTGCGCATGTGTGTGTTTTTAAGTTCCATTATGGCCTTTATAGACCATTATATAAGCCGCTTGAGCGATTAACATGAAAACAAGTTTCAGTAAAGGGTAGTAAGGCCTAAGTTAACCTTTATAAATCTATCAATGAATCAATGGAATAATTATATTTCAGAAACAGTGGCAAGATGCTATTATGTCTGACGACCGATTGTCTCTGACGCTGGAAGAGATTGTCCACATCAGGTCTGTACTGACGAAGGCTGAACTAGAAGTATTGCCTGTCGAAGGCAGGGTCAAGGAGGATGTTGAGAAGAGAAGGGTAAGTTATTGAACGAATGATTGGGTAGCTAACTTCATATAAGTACCAAAACATTCTTCACAAAAGGGAACTGACGCTGATTCGAGTCTAACTAGCAACTTTTTTGTATAGGTATGTACCTATTGCTTAAAAAAATATATTTCTATTTTTCTGTAATTAATTCAGTTTTTGTTCCAGGTATGCTTCTTATGTTTGAAAACCAGATTCGGTATTTTTGGTCCTTGGGGCCAAAAGTGCAAACTATGCAAAAAGACTGTCTGTCAAAAGTGTTGTTCGAAGGTGAGTTTACCTTTCCTATATTTACGGAGGTGGAGGTATTATTCCGGTGTACCTCAGGGAAGCGGGTTAGGTCCCACACTACTTTTAATGTACATTAATGACTTTTGCACCCTCTCAAAGTCCCAAACGACAGTGACGCTTATTGTGATTGCTTACCTCAACTGAAACGCTTTAAGGATTTGTAACTCCAGAACGTATGACACAGTCATGTTGTGATGTGGCAGATGCGGATCCCCACGGAGCACTTCGCGCACGTGCCGGTGGTGCTGCTGAGCCCCTCGCTGCTGCCGTCGCCGGAGGACGAGGCGCACTCCTCCTTCCCCCGGAGCCTCATGTCCAGGCTCGTCTCGCCTGAATACACGGTAAGGGGGACACAACCCAACCCTGATACAAACAATCTATCTAGGTATCTTGTAGCCCAAACAAACAGTTTAGTAGTAATATTGTTTTGTTTTCGGAAGTTGACTTTCGATTTTATGTCTTCGTGAGTTGCTGGTTCAAATATCGCAAACATTAATATTTTGTGATTTATAGTAAATAGGGAAAATTATAGATACACAATACACATTCATTAAACCGCTGGACTTATCTATATGTATTTAGGTAGGTACTTCTCATAACTTTTTTTTATACCGGCACAAGATTTGATTAAGCAGTTTGAGTGTGGGAACAGCCTGTACATAATAAATTTCCCAACAGAGTATGGTGGAGAACAGCGTGGGCAGCGCGCCCAGCAGCCCGGCCGGGGCTCGCCGCGCGGGCGGGGGAGGCGGCGGCAGCGCGGTGTCGGCGCCCGGCTCGCGCGGCGGCTCGGCGCTGGGCTTCACGGACGCACTGTCTCTGCCGCACGCCGCCGCCGCCATGTCGCTGGTCAACACGCCGCCGCACACTGTCGACCGACGGTACGTGAGTGTGACTGTCTCACCATATCTGTATACTGAGGACTCGATTCCTCACCTGCGACTTTGGACTAGAGTTATGCACACTTGAATGCGCTTCGCCTGCTGACTGTTGTACTGTCGAAATGGCAGTAGGCTCACCACCTAGGTACTAGGTACCTCATAGATTATACATGTTATGCCGGTATAGATACGCCACTCCAAGATCAAACATAAACGTTTGAATTAAAACTTTGGATACCTTAACCGCTAGATGGCGCGCATGGCATGAACGATTTTATTTTCATGCAGGTCATATAGGTGGCGCTTTTGTTCCTCATTCTGTAGGTACTTTAGTTTTGCCCTGTGGATTTGTAGATTCTTAATTTTTTTAATTTTTAATTATTTATTTACTTTAACAGTTTGCTGCATTGCATTTAAATAAAATCATAGATATCGATAAAATGATATTATGTATTTTAGTCAATTATCCGATCTTCACGAAACTTGACACAATTAGTGTTCCTCGATTTTAAACAATTTTTTGCACATTTGAGATGTCTACCGTTCGACCTAGCGTCAATGAAGTACTGACTCCTCCCTCACTGACTCCAGGGCCCGCTACGGCCGCAGCCACGCGGGCGCGACGGCGGCGGAGCGGCTGCGCGGCGTGCAGATGGCGGTGTGCCACGACTGCAAGGCGATGGTGCTGCAGATCATCAAGTCGTCGCGCGCCTCTCGCTCCGCCTCGCGCGACCGCGCCTTGCGCCATCTCACTCTGGACCTCGCGCCCGTCTACACCGTCGACTGTTAGTGCGAGCTCTAATCGCCACTCGAGTTACGACCATATATCGATCTACCCACCTTATAAAAAAGAACTAATTTCATTTCAATTTACCGATTAGAGGTAACTCTACAATCCGGTTATAATAAAATAGTACCTGGCAAGTTCTTATTGTTATTTTGCGACGGCTTTATAAGCCGCGCACGATGACAGTGAGATGGAACCTTGTCACATTAAACGTTTCGTGACGTCATTACTCGCTAAAAAAAATAAGGATAAAAAACTGTTAGCAGTACCTATTACCGATTGATGAAGTCACGAGGCGGTTATTGCGAAAAGGTTCCATCCCATTTGTCATAGTGCACGGCTGATACCTCTCATTGGTAATGTACAATGTATTGGTATTGTATTATCGACGTCTCGAAACGGTCGCACTAACGCACTCGATGGTATTAGAGTTAGCTATGCACTTTGCAATCTTGCCGGAGCGATGGTTTCCTATAAGTGCGTGAACCCAGTGGAGAATTTGATCTGTTCGTGTTTCTACCGCGAGTCGCGACACAACATAGAACAGAGATTGGAAGCACTCTGATTAACCCAGTGTGTATTATTAAATTTAAACCAAAAAAAAAGATATATAATCTGTCAAAATTTTATCAAATTAATCAATGATTTACTTCATAATCCATTTTACACAATTCAATTAAAAATATTAATAACAAATTTATGACTGAATTTCAGTATCAAATAATTTGAATGATTTTAAAGTATTTGAGTATCAATTTCAACCTTTAATTTTTAAAACTATTCAAATAAAATTATTAAAATTACAAATTTTATTTTAAATTGAATTAATAATGAACACTTTAAGTAATAATTAATATAATTCTCTATAGCCATTGCACATTTACAACTTCGAAGTCATTAACGTGATCAAAGTAATCACATGAAGCCACTACTAATACTTCCACGTGATCAAAGTAATCACACGAAGTCACTACTAATACTTCCACGTGATCAAAGTAATCACACGAAGTCACTACTAATACTTCCACGTGATCAAAGTCATCACACGAAGTCACTACTAATACTTCCACGTGATCAAAGTAATCACACGAAGTCACTACTAATACTTCCACGTGATCAAAGTAATCACACGAAGTCACTACTAATACTTCCACGTGATCAAAGTAATCACACGAAGTCACTATTATAATATTTCAAAATGAGCTTCCAAGGTTGTGTAGTCTATGTTGTGTTTCGTAAGTGGACCATACATTTTGCTCGAACAAAATGAACTTTGACAATATTGTATGTATGACCTTTGACAGGAGTTACTACCACTATTAATATATTTGTCGCACAAAATCATAAAAAAAATCATTAAATCATTCACATACATAGTTTATTCATAACACAGAGATACTCATAGTACCTTAGATAAATTATATTAAAAATAATTATATATTCCAGAAGTTTACTAAACTATATTTTGTCACGTAATATTTAGATTATATTTTTCTCCGAATTATAATAGAATGTTTTCATATATCTAACATTTCAATGTGAAAATTTAAAGTAAATGTGTGTTCAAATATATTGTACTTCTTTATGAATGTTATTAAATAAACGAAATTATATTGTATAAAGATATCTTGTAGTTTGCATGATCGATCATCAAACATTAAAAACATGAAATACATTCCTTTAAATCAAGTTGTAGAAATTTAATATAAATTTTACATTCTGGTTTTGTAAAATGTGTCAGAAATCTAAATAGTGTGAAAGTATTTATAAATGAGTAAAAACTTAATTTTCTACAGTTAGATATAAATTAATTCTCCTCATCTGACCCCTGACGTAATATTTTTCTCAGACAAAGTCAGGATCACACAGTAGATTTACACAAAAGGTTAGTAAGTAAGTAGATCCATATCCATCCTGTTTTGTGTAAGTTCACGAGTTTGAACAATTTTATAGTAATGAACAAAGTAATCTACGTGTGAATCGGACATGAAATTTATCCTTTTCAAATACTTGTGATGTATGACATTCAGAGCAATTGAGTTTTCAATAAGTTAAGTTTTCTGTGCCATACGAATCGAAGAAAAAGATTTTTTATCCGTGACTACAGAATGTTTAATCGCATGTGCGTTTAATAGCAAATGTCACATTATGTGTGGAAAATCAATATGTGCCTACCTGAGAGCAGATCAAGACTATTATTATTATTATACTGTTAGTTTAATCCCATTTTCTTTATGGTTCATTATGGAAAAACACAAAAATATAATAAAAAAATATGAAATTATTTCCTCTGGCCCGGTTGCGTGCTTTTGATACAACTGTTGTTTTGTGAAGGATTTTGTATTGTATTTTAATTATTTTTGTATCAGTTCTTCAGTAATTCGTGATAATTGCGTTTGACAGTTCAGTCGACAGTGTGCAACCAGGTATATTAAGTCTGATTGTATGAAATGTATGATTATGAATCGTTTATGTATTCATACATAGTCAAATGTTTACTCTGTGGCAATAATATTTAATTCTCTTCATTCAAAAGTCGAATTTAAATTAAACACAAAAATTCAAGAATTTAATCAATCAATGTTATTATTGCCGCCGGTGTAGACGTGGACTATAACTTTATTTAGATTTAACTAAATTATTTCACGTTCTCACTTCCTAGTGCTCTTGTAAATATAGATGTCTAGATAGTACTTAGCGGTTCTAAATAAAATTTTGGGGCTATTATCAAAGTAGGTAAATATACTTGTAATTTAAAAAACTGGGATATCCCTTAACTCTTACATTCCCTCCGTTAATTTAATAATTTTTAAGTTGTTGAGTTAAATATAACAAAGTGTTAATATTCGTCATGGTGTAATTACATGGCCTAATAAATTGATTTCTGCTGGCATATTAATTTCGTTTGACTGCATTAAGTGTCATGTAATGTAAATGCGTTGTAAATTCAAAATTAATGTTTCGTGTAAATCCCAGTTACTGCAATTTGTAAATGTGTAATTTAGTAGTCTGTTAGATGTTACTTAGACTGTAACCGTTTAACGAAAGTACTTATTTAAGTGGAAATAATCGATGATAAAACAACATCATAATAAACATAAAATACAAATCGTTAATATTAGTTTTCATTTCGTATTCCTACTGACAACTACCTGAATAGGCTCTAAACGATGAACGGCATTCCAACTGCTCGTTGACTGTCGTTGGAACTGTAGGCCAACTGCACTCTGAGGACAAAATATGAATACAACCATTTTTTATAAATGAAATTAAAAATGGACGAGGCTATAAATAATAAATAATAAATATTGTTGGACATTCTCACACAACGTCGTCGTCTAGCCCAAACTAAGCTATAAGCTTGTGCTATGGGATCTAGACAACTGATAAACATACTTATATATTTCTAAATACATACATAATATACATATAAAACACCCAAACTCCGAAATAAACATTTGTGGATCACACAAATATTTGATTCGACCTGGGAATCGAATCCGAGACTCCGGAGTCGAAAGCCGATGCACTACCGACCACGCCACCGAAGCAGTCTGTAAATATACTCTTGGAAAACTATAATAGGCTTGCCACCTACTACGTAGTGTTTTTATCCTCCTTGGTGGGGGTTAACGAAGTGATTGGCTAAATGTCTGCGCCCCTGTCTACCCTTTCTGGGATAAAGACATGATTTTGTGTAGTTTAGATGTTGTTTTAATTAAAAATAGAACACGCCCCCGAACGATACCAAAGAGATCACAATTCTAACTCCATGCTGAACTAAAGTCAATATAAAGCATGGACACAGTAGGTAGGTACTCTACTCTTCCTTCGAGATAAAGGAACTAAGGCGCCACTATCGGTCAGCACGAAAATAAAATTTCCTATGCACGCCATCTAGCGGTGGAGGAATCCATAGTCTATTATTCTTATTAAGTAGGTAGTTATTCAGGTGAGAGCTTAGATCAAAAATACTATAGATATTAGATTCAGTACAAATACAACGCAGAATCTTGGCACTCGAACACTATATAGGTAATTATTACAAATACCATCTATAAAATAAACAAGATTGTATATTGATGTTTGACATAGAAATAATTCGTAATAATTAATACAGGCGCATCAATGTACAGCGCCGTTGTCGCATCCCTCGAGAGTGTGCTTCAAGCTGTAATCCTCATATTTGAAATCTCAATGAAAACGAATTTTGACAACGCTAAAAAATAGTCATGAAATAGTCATAAATAGTCGTACATGTAAAAAAAATAGTCGTATTATAGTTTCGGCGTTACAGCTATAAGTTAATGAGGATTATGGCTTGACCGTCAAGCTGTAATCCTCATCTCTGGTGCAAGCAAACGGTAAAGCCTATCGAATTGGTTTAGGTTCCAAAAAATAGTCATGAAATAGTCGTAACGACATGCCAAATCTCAGAAATAGTCCTTCAAAGGTTCCAGAGATATAACGGTAACCTGATGAGGATTATGGCTTGAACATTTGAAAACTTCAACTTTCTCCGGAATGCCTGCGATTTTCGGTTTAAAGTTTGAGCTGCTTTAATTTGAAAAAAAAAAAGTTTTCGTTTGCCCTACATTTGTATGGAGTACAGTCGTGTACAAAATTGATAACTTCATATGATATTATTGTGGAACATTTATAATTTGTATCCTTATTTATTACAATCGAAAGCTTGCAAATACGCACATAACTTGTATAAATCTCAGTACATATATGTTTATATCACAGCAATTAGTTTTGATCACAAATATTACAGTTAGTTCAATATGTGTTGGTGTGGGATTAGTTCATTCAGTTTGTTTCTAGAAAATTTCAATAGATGGCGCTGATAGGTTGAGTGCATTTTCTAAAATCACAAATTCCATAAACGAATCCGACACCAACAATATCAAAAACTTTTAATTACCTACTTATATAGAATAAAAGTATAGTACTAACTAAATTAAGTACCTATTAAAGTGTAAACAATCAGAATATCTTGTCATTGTCTTAAAAACTTACTACTACAAAAAAGTTTTAATCATAATAATCACAGTTGTTCCATCACCAATCGATATTTAAAAATGTAGACAAAAGAGTTGCAAACTTTTATATCAATTGCATTAGAGCTATTAAAAAATCTACTTCTTATGATGAAGTTAAATCAATAATAAAAAATATATTTGGCGCAGCTAATCACAAATATAAGGGTAGTAACCTCAACGGACAGGAAACACATGAGATTTATACAAGTTATGTACGTATTTGCAAGCTTTCGGTTGTAATAAATAAGGATACAAATTATAAATGTTTCACAATAATATTATATGAAGTTATCAATTTTGTACACGACTGTACTCCATACAAATGTAGGGCAAACGAAAACTTTTTTTTTTCAAATTAAAGCAGCTCAAATTTATAGTCGTTCATACGACTATTTCACGACTATTTTTTGGCATAAACTTTAAACCGAAAATCGCAGGCGTTCCGGAGAAAGTGGAAGTTTTCAAATGTTCAAGCCATAATCCTCATCAGGTTACCGTTATATCTCTGGAACCTTTGAAGGACTATTTCTGAGATTTGGCATGTCGTTACGACTATTTCATGACTATTTTTTGGAACCTAAACCAATTCGATAGGCTTTACCGTTTGCTTGCACCAGAGATGAGGATTACAGCTTGACGGTCAAGCCATAATCCTCATTAACTTATAGCTGTAACGCCGTAACTATAATACGACTATTTTTTTTACATGTACGACCATTTATGACTATTTCATGACTATTTTTTAGCGTTGTCAAAATTCGTTTTCATTGAGATTTCAAATATGAGGATTACAGCTTGAAGCACACCTCGAGAGTCAGCAAGCGGAATAGGAACTTAGTACGGCGCGCGGTTGAAGCGCGCAGGTGTGCAATGACCGAGGTGAAGTGGTGCTGTTTATAAAGCACTGATCGGTAATCTAGGTATTTTGTATCTAAGGATGAGAGTATAGATATTATACTCTACATAATATATCCCTACTGACCTAATTCTAATACATTAGGTAGGTTTAGGTACCTATGTAAAGTTGAATTGGTTCGGAAATCACGTAGGTAGGAACCTACCTAAAATGGTACGATTAGACATCTCGATCACTTTGATATGGGTAGATATTAGGCTAGTTTATAACTAGGTAAAGCTACGTACGCTGCTGTAAACAGTGCGCGGCTTCGTATTGAACGAAGCGGTTTTTTTTTTGTATTTGAATTGAATATTTGAGCTTCGTCACGGCCTTAATTGAAATCAGCTATTAATTTAGGTGAAAAAATTTTAATTATCGGTCAAGAGGTTGCTGAGAAACGAACATCCGAACATTTTACATTTAACCTGCTCCATGGCTCAATAAAAGGAGTTCCGTGGGGAACGGGACCGAGTAAACTCCACGCGGTGGAAGCCGCGAACGTCCGCTAGTCTATACTAATATTATCAATCGACTCTCAGAAAAGGTGAAGTTCTAATTCGACAGTTTTTTAAAATTGTTTTTTGTTTGTTATCTCATATCTTCGGACTGGGTGAACCGATTTAATTTTTTTTACTTGGAAGCGACTACGTTTATAGTGGTCCCATTCTAAAAACTATTTGGTCCCTTTCTGAAAACTATTTGGTCCCATTCTGAAAACTATTTGGTCCCATTCTGAAAACTGTTTGGTCCCATTCTGAAAACTATTTGGTCCCATTCTGAAAACTATTTGGTCCCATTCTGAAAACTATTTGGTCCCATTCTGAAAACTATTTGGTCCCATTTCGGTAGTTTAAAGTCAGTTGCTATGTCAATTTTTGACGTGTATTTTTTTCAAGAGGAAAGATTTGTTTGAATAGAATAGGCTCCTTAACAACTGAACAGGTTTTGAAAATGAATCACTGATTGTAGCTACATTATAATCGAGTACCATAGGACACTGGTCTCGGTAATGTGTTCCCACGGGAATTGGGAACGAGACAACTATACCACGGGGTCGGACCCGCGGCGATCAGCTAGTTGGAAATAAAACTAGCATTTACGTTACACTTTTATTGAATCTAAATTTAACCACAATTAATTAAGTGCATAGCCAAAATGATACTGTATGTAGCTACCTACGAATAACAAATAATAATCTCACTTTAAACAAATAAAACATATTTAACAGTGATCACATTTATTGATGGTTGGTTGTTTCTATTGATATACATACAATACTTAATAAATAAATTGTCTAATAAATATTAGTTTAGCCTACTACTAGTATACCGTCTTCGCCGAAACAGTGATCAGGTACTTCAAGATTTAAAGGTGCAGGGCCTTTGCGAATACGTCCTGAGGCGTCATAATGGGATCCGTGGCAGGGACAATAGTAGCCTCCGAAGTCTCCTGAGTTGGCGACGGGTACGCAACCTAAATGTGTGCATACTCCGACGACGACCAGCCATTTGGGGTCCTGTGTGCGTTGGTTGTCGTGTTGTGGGTCTCTTAGCAATTCGAGAGGTACAGCCTGCTCGATGGCGATTTCGCTTGCAGTTCTGTAGGAAAAATTTAGATCTAATTATTGGGGACAATTTACATAAAGTATAGTCGTCACATACATCTATCTACCTTCAGTTTCACGAACTTGATACTCGGTAATTTACATTTGGTAGTGTGTGATGTTTTGGCATACATACAATAATTAATTTTTCGCGGTCGGCAGAAACAGAAACTAAAGCATAATCCACACTACTTTTCACCAGTAATTTTCATCATAATATAAGCCTATTGCCACTTCTCGGGAATTTTATGTTTACGAGAGCCTCGTCTGCATCAGTGGTAACCTTATGCCTTTTCGCTCTAGGATCAACATAGGATTTATAATAATCCTGGTGTTTAGGAGATTATTAATTGGAGAAGCCATATCTGACCATAACAAGACCACAGAAGCATAACTTATACTGGACAATCCGTTTATTATAAAAGCAGTACTATGCAGTATGTTTGTACAGATAATCCCAGTATAGAGGCGTAGATTTGAAACTGAAAGTTCCTAGAAGTTAAGGAAATTTTAGAGGAGTTTTGGTATTCTGCATGTTTACAGTCAACCAATAACCTAGAAAACACCAACAATTCCCAAAAATTCAACCTAAAATAGGGATATTTATGTTATATTTTCATCAAAGCTAATATTCCTCTGGGGACCAATCTGCCGCCAGTTGTTTCAGGTTAACTAGTACAGTTGTAGTGGTTCCACTTAGATCTTAGGGTCCGAAGCCAATCTGCTTTTGGTGCCTGACGTTCAACGGAGCAGGCTATTGCAAATTTAGAAGTTCCCAGTTTGTGGCAGTTAATAACCAGCAAAATATCATGTTACGAATCGAACACACATAACTATGGGTCCATCCTACTAGGATTTAAAATTTCTGTAGACTCTTTAAAAAACCGCAAATGTTAAACATAATATAAACAATACAGTGAAACCCGGTTAATTGGGATTAGGTTTAAATAGGAGAGGGAATTCAATGAAAAAGTGCTGGGACCTCATTGGAAATCTCAATAATAGAAGGTTCTCCCTTATCAAGGTACCCAATCACCAGGTTTCACTATTGTGTTTTTAACCCTTAAATAAATAAATCATATTATTTATTACCTATGACGGATGAACAGAGGTTTTCCACGCCACTTGAATGTCACTGAATGTCCTTCTGGGATCTCATGCAGCTTGATTTCAATTTTAGCCATAGCCAAAACGTCAGCTGCTGCTGCCATTGATGAGACAAACTGTGTTACAACAGACTTTGCGGCGTATGCCCCTCCCATACCACCAACTGTGGAAATATAAATATGTTTCATTAGTCTAAGTATACTACTAACAACATCAGAGATTGGTAGGTATAACCTAAGTTGATGGAAGACTTAATAAACTTAACTTAAGAGACCGGACGGTATGTCGTTGCTACCGTGGAAGATGGGAAAGCCTTTGGTGTGGAACGCTACATGCGTTGACACCTTAGCACCTTTACACCTTCCAAGCACATCCGGATGTGCTGGCGCTGCTGCTGCATCGGCTGAAGGCCTCAAACGGCATAAATATGCTAACCTAGCAGGTGATTACATATTTGAGCCGTTTGGGGTTGAGACACTGGGGTCATGGGGTCCGAGCGCTCGCCGCCTTTATAGAGACATTGCTAAACGCTTATTTTTTAAATGATATTTTGTAATGTAAATATTTTTAGTATATAATTATGTATATTGTAATTCTTATTGTAAATAAATGTTTCATTACAATTTTCAGTTGATGGAATTGACTGCTTCGGTGGCGTAGTCGGTAGTGCATCTGCTTTCGACGCCGGAGTCTCGGGTTCGATCCCCGGTCGGGACAAACTTTGTGTGAAGATAGATACGTTTGTGCCGAAGTCTGGGTGTTTCCTATGTATAATATGTATGTATTTACAAAAAAAAATGTATATAAGTATTTATATCAGTTTATCTAGTACTCATATCACAAGCTCTACTTAGTTTGAGACTAGATGGCGTTGTGTAAATTGTCCTAACATATTTATTTATTTAATAATAAATTGATTACACAAAAACCGAGTACAGACATTGACACAAAAACCGACTTCCAATTACTAAAATGGAACCAAATTGAAATCGCACCACAGGGGAAGAAGTAAATTTCAATTTAAAAAAAATTTCAAACTCGGTTCATGCAGTCAAAAGATGTGAGGTACCAAAACATAAAAAAAATAAAGTCGAATTGAGAAACTCCCTCTTTTTTTGAAATCAGTTAAAAATTATACAATGTATAATATGACTGCCTATCCATTCAGGAAACAGGCGTGATTATACATATATGTTTGAAAACATGATGCATAATATAATATAGCAAAAACCGCTGGGTCAGGATATTTAGTGAGTAAGCACGAAATTCCTATTTTCACATGAGTCATAATATGTAAATAATGATTGCACATTCATGGTCTCAAATTGCATCAGAACATTTTAACTCATATGACCATACCTGTTTCCATGAAGTGATAGGTAGAGGCATATTAGTTGAGTGACACTCAATTTACAGTAACCTTTTTGGTCCCAAGTAATAGGGGAATTTTTTATTTGCCTTTGTTTATACACAGTTATTATGTATTCCAAGGATTATGGCAGGAACATTATTTGAAGGAGAGGTTGGCTTAAAATTTTTGGTCCCAATTTATAGTCATGATTTGTAAACAAATTAAAATAATAATGCTTTCTTTTTTAAAAATGAAAAATGTTCTTATTAAACACTTGGGAGTACTTGACATGAAATACACTGATTGGTCCAAAAGCCTTTTTTGACATTCATAAGTAATATCTTTAAAAAATATTGATGTTACCCTGCAGTTATTTTATACAGGTTTTAAATAATATACTAGTTTTATACCCGAGTGGTTTATAGTTAAGTATACCGAAATGAGGTTAGATATTGGGATTATAATGTAATCCTTTTAGGATTGGTTTTCAATAATGGTATAAATTTTTAGCCATACATATTTAAACTTTCTTATATATTTGTTTACAACTTGACTGATTTAAATGACATTAATACACTGACATTAATGACAATAATCAATTACTCAATGCTTATCATAATTGGTCAGTTAGGTACTTATCTAAACAGATGTATTCTTTGCAACTTACCTCCAGCAATAAGGTAGGTGAAGGATTGACGTGAATCATTACTAGCAACATTCTTGGACGTAGGGTCCTGAGTATCCTTATGACGATATGCTGAGAAGTCAGGAACGGCGATATCAGTATGGGCGAATCGAACTTGACTTGGCACTGAAAATGACAATCGATTATGTAACATGCTTATTCAACACACCTTTTCACAATATAATCTTCCAGTAGTTTACTGATAGCTACTCACCACGACCGTTGATTCGAGCCTTCACACCTTGGATCGGTAGGGATCCATGTAGTGCTTGCACAGTCGAAGTCTTAGGTTGAGGTTGGATTATCACCTTGTTCGTAGGTACGTAAGCCACCGCAACAGGCTTGAGGCCATTCGAAACCACAGTCGATGTTGCCTTAAAATATGGGACCAAATGCCCAGCCCTCACCACAGAAGTCATTATGTATAACAGCAGAAACACGCAAGAAACTTGCTTTTAAACTTGCGCTAAGCGCAGTGCGCGACTTAAAGAAATGTCAAACCGTATGAATGAATGACTGTGACACTCACTGTTCTGTGAAGTAGATGGAGGTGAACCTTGACTTATCTAGCGAGTTGCCATAAAAAAAATGTAGAAGGGAATTAAAGTTTCCGTTCAGAAACATGCAAATGATTTGAAATAAAGGTAATTTTGTAAAATATAAACATATTTCATAATAATATTATTTTGTTGAACTCAAAATTAAGTTCATTTATAAAAATAGTTAAGTCTGTATAAAATTGTAGTTTATTAGTTATTTGATAGAAAATATAATTCAATAACATTTTCTTGTATGTCCACCCACAGTACCAGACACTTTTAAGATGCGTTCAAAACTAAGAAATTCCTTTCCTTTCTAAGGTTATTCATAGGTATTATCTGTGTAATTATTAGTAAAGCAAGCGTTCATGGAAAATGGGTATCGGGCAATCAGAGACATGAAGATTTGTTCAGATTTATTGTATTACACTTGCGGACGCCCGCTTGGCCAATCACTTAGAACACTGCACTTGAGAAACAAAACCTCATCAAAATCCGTAGCGCAGTTTTAAAGATATGGTTTCATCAAAGATATTATAATCGTACTGGATTGAGGACTTTCACCGAAAAAACGGGTCAAGCAAGATAGCAATAAAAAGAGGGTTTTGTCATTTGACTGTTTGGACGAGTCAGCAAAAGGACCTCGTCGTCGTGGGTCTGGGCGTGGATACCCTCATAGATAGATAGACCATGCTTCGGCCCTTGGTCTCCAGTTGAGTTTTGGATTCCACTTTGTTTAGAGAGCTCATTCCTTATACCGTATACGTAGTATAGGTGACATTTTCCTGGGTATTATACGTAGGGACCAGTTGCTAAGATGATTTTTTGGGGTGCGCATTGTCTTACATAACTTTTCAACTCCTATCATCGGAGGTCCGAAAATGTTTCTCATGCCTAAATTATAATGATCGTTATTCATAAAAAAAATTAAAACTAAATATTAAAAAACATAATCATTTAAATTCATAATAATCACAAATTATATCTACACTTAGTTTTTACTAATATTTGTTTTAATATATTATTTGTTTATACTAATGATCGAAACTCATACATAATCATTCGAATAAATTACTATAATATTCATAAATGTGTTTCATTCTAATATTTGTTTTTATAAATTTCTTAATCATTAGTGTTTTCATCAATATTACCTATAATGTCTATATTCATATATAACATGTACATTCGATAACATGTTTTGGTCGACCGGCGAAGCGCCAGGAATTATTTTTTTTAGAAACAAACGAGACGACGAGACTTGCTACCAGACAAGTAGGTTAGGTAATAGCATAGACCAACGCGGTCGTCGTATACGCTGTCGCCGTATACGACGGGACAAGGCATTATGCATTTTCCCGATACATAAAAGTCTGCCATGTTTGGTGCGGGGGGGTCACCGACACGCACACATTCTCAGACGCAGAAGAATAACACATTAACATTTTCACAAACTCATACATTATACATTTTGTATCATAACAATATAATGACAAACAAAAAGTTACCGCCCACTAGTGATGAAACAGTGTCGATACACGCTATAGATAAATTTGATATATCGACAAGGAAAATCAGGTTTCAGAAATGTCATTAAGGTGGATGTCGTTTATGAAAACAAGACTTTTTTACTATTTTTAAACATATATAAAATACCTGAGTATTATTTAGTAAAATTACAATATTTACAAAGTTCAAGAAGTAAGACCAAAAATATTAACATCTGTGGGTTCCTTACGCCTACCGCAGAATTTTCTGCAACCACCAGTAAAATTCATAACCTTGGTTGTGTCCAAAACTTTTGTAGGATCATTTTGGTACCCGTTGCTATTCAGAGGGACATTTCCCTGGATATCTCTAGCTAAAAAAATGATTAAGATTGGATTTTGGTTTGGGTATTGACCAGTTTCAACATTTTGTACAATATAATATAAAAATGTGTGACTGTGATTGAAGGAGAAAAAGTGGACCAAGTGAAAGAGTTCGTGCACTTTGGGTCCAAGTTTACAAGGGATAAAGGGTATTATGACGATGATATTAAACGAAGAGTTATGGCAGGGATTCAAGTGATTGGGTAACTGCATAACTTTATGAACAGTCAGAAGGTCCGGTCAGAAGGCCTGGTTGGCTGTGCGTAGAGGAGAGTTTGTCCCTACACTTTTGTTAGGTAGTGAATATTGGCAGAAGAAGCATGAAAGTAAAATAAATGCAGTGTGCAGTGAAACTGAGAAGTTTGAAAAGTATGGCTAAAGTGAGGAACAGTCGCGCGATACGTGAACTATGCGGTGTGTAGT